>CAUZXS010006151.1:0-141073 GCA_963585895.1 Sepioteuthis lessoniana
GCCTAACTTTCTTCTTGCTTATTACTGGGACTCAGTTTTCATTTGCGGCGGCAAATGAAGGTGGCTGTAGTGGTGACACGAGTGTCTTGCCCTGCACCTGGGCTTATTATTGAGATAGCGACAGCGACAGTAGTAGAAAAAGCATAATGCATATTCAGTGTGCTAAGAAAGTAGATAGATAGACATATAAACAAACAGATCGATAGTTAGAAAAAGAAAGAAAGAAAGAAAGAAAGAAAGAAAGAAAGCATGTGAGAAAGTTAGTAAAATATAGAATAAAAGGTTACGTTTGGTTTGAGATGATCAAGTTAAAGAAGAAGAAGAGAGGCAGAGGAGGAAGAGAAGAGGCAGCAGTTGGAGAAGAGGAGACAAAAGAAGAAAAAGAAGTAAAGTAGGAAAATAGCGAGATATTTAGAAGAAGAAGAAGAAGAAGAAGAAGAAGAAGAAGAAGAAGAAGAAGAAGAAGAAGAAGAAGAAGAAGAAGAAGAATGTGAAGTTGGAATAGAGGATAAAAAGAAGAAAGAGATGAAAATAAAAAAGAAAGGATGAAATCAAGAAGATGAGGATGTTGATGATGATGATCTTGACCGATAAAAAATGTAAACAAATAAAGAAAATATCAACAAAATAAAGGTGCACTGAAGAGGAAATATACAATAAAAGAATATAAAGGATATAATCTCTTCTCTCTCTCTCTCTCTCCCAGCGTTCATAGAGATTAGCTTCATTTTGCCATTAAAATCCTCTCTATCTTTTCGTCGCCTTTCTCCCATACACATCTTCGCCAATTGAAACGACCTCAAATCCCACCTTCATCAGCCCAGTCACCACTAGCGATACGTTTACTGTCAACGGTAACTGCTTACACCGCTGACGTTTTTCTGGAGTTCTATTTCTTTACTTACAATCTTCTCTCTCTCTCTCTCTCTCTCTCTCTCTCTCTCTCTCTGCATCTTCGTAATCATTTTACCGCCATTGCTATCAGAATCGATACAATGCCCTTCTTCCACCCACCCCTTCAACAACTGTCACTTTCTTCCGACTTAGTCTAAGTTTCTTCTTCTTCTTCTTCTTCTTCTTCTTCTTCTTCTTCTTCTTCTTCTTCTTCTTCTTCTTCTTCTTCTTCTTCTCTCTTTATTCGACACCGACCGTACACTTGCCTATTTTGAACAACGAACTCGTAGCTTGGGGCTACCAATTGTTGCAAGAGCTCGGTTAGTTCAGTCTGGCAGAAACTGTGCAGTCAAATCATTTGTTCGCGTTAAGTTCGCTTGAAAACTGCTCGCTTCCTGTCCACGATTGGTGGGAGCAGCACGCGCCCTCAGGCGACAGGCTATTGCCAAGTATGGAGGCCAAGTAGTGACATAAATACTAGTAATTTCCATATTTGCTTTCATCGTTATTTTTTACTCTTGTTGTTATTTGCGAAGTCTTTTTGACATCATAGCCAAAGTGCTCAACAATGCTTTTAAAGAGTTTACAAGACTTAAACTGCTCTATTTCTAGGAGTATCGTATTAAATTACTAATGATAATATGGAAGAAATGAGACTTTTGTTTGCATCCTCAAAGTTTATGTATATACCATGCAATCCACTGGCCAAAACTCTATTACTGAATTATATCTTTATCAGATAACAAGGTACGAACGTTGGTGTATATCATTTATTTTTAAAAAATTGTTTGTTTTTTATTTATAAATATAGCTACTTCAAGTTGAATGCCAAAAAAGATATTGTAACTGATCTTGTCAGAACATTTTAAAATATTTAAAATATTCGGTAAAATTCAAAGATAATTATGAATAAAGTTATTGAAAGAAGGTGGAAGGTTTAAGGTATTTCTATTACGTTTGATTAAAATTAACGAGCATTAGCCATGTATTGCCCTGTCGGTTGGAGCTGTAGAATACACCGTATAGTTCTGTAGTGGGGTAAGACACCCCCAACCAGTATCCTGGCCGCTCAGTCGACTGGGGCCGTAGAATACACCGGCTGCTTCTATGCAGAGGGGTATGAAGCCACCCACAACGAGTATCCTGGTGGCTCAGTCGGCTGTGGCTGTAGAATACAACAACTGTTTCCTTGCTGAGGAGTAACACACCACCCATGCGACTGCCCTGGATATGTCAATAAACAATCTGATGGTAAGTTTCCAGGGATGTTGGGGCTTTGGGGAATATAGAGCATCCCTTCATTACCATTTCTCCCAGGTCCACTCTGACCCGGAATGGTAGCACCTTCTATGGCTCTACCAATGGGCTAAATAGAACTAAACTGCGTACTTATGCTAAAATGAATTATTTAAATTTGAACAGTTTGACCAAACTGAATAGCTTGAAAAAGAAATGTTTTTGACAATTAAACTGTGTGCTTACATTCAAACTGTGAACATATGCTGAACTGAATTGTTTGAAATGGAGCTGTTTTTGACATTGAAACTGTACTTACGCTAAACTGAATTGTTTAATATAGAACTGTTTTGAGGTTTAATTGTGAGTAAACAAAATATTTACTTATACTAAACTGAATTAGCTCTGTTTGAATAAATGGAATAACATAAAATATAAATGTTTTTTGACAAGTAAACTATTTACTCGTGCTAAACTGAATTTTTAAAAAATAGAACGTATAATTTGTATAAAAATGGATTCGGCATTAAATAACCTACAAAGGGTGATATGCCATAAACCCAAACTACCAAAAACCAGCTAGACATGTAAATATTTCAAATGCTATGGAGCATATAGCAAAAGAAAACCATGATCGAAAGTTTTGTTTTGTTTTGGTTTGGTTTGGTTTTATGGCATATCAACCATTGTAGGTTATTTAATGCTAAATTTATTTTTAAACATATAAACAGTTCTATTTCAAACAATTCAGTTTAGCATAAGTACACAGTTTAGTTCTGTTTGACCCATATATGGGACCCTACCAGGTACTACCACTCCGGGTCAGAGTGAACCTAAGAGCAATGGCAATAAACGGGTACTCTGCGTTCTCCAAAGCTTCGGCGTTATTGGAGCCTCGTGATCAGATTGTTTTGTGTCATGTATAGGACACTCATTGGGGAAGTCTTACACATCTACAGGGAAGCAGTCTGTGTATTCTATAACCCCAGCCGACTTGGCCTATGATTGAAAGGTGTGATCTATCTCAAATCAACTATGGTATCGTAATTTTTCAAGTTTTAACTATTCATCATCATCATCAAGTCCCACTGCCAGCAAGGATACCTCCCCTCTCTCTGTCTCTCTCTCTCTCTGTGTCTCTCTCTCTCTTTCTCCGACTTTGTCAGTGTATATCCGTCTCTCTCCTGTTAAGTCATCCAGATGGCATCCAATATCCGCGCAATGCGGTTATATGTAAATCTTTGCTGAACGTTCAACACTAGCGAGTCCATGTGTAGGAATCCAATGAAGAACGTTGCTCATTAGTTCGTACTTAATTATCGAGTAGTGCCCCGCATTTCTTGTAAGTCTTACTTGGGTGGCTTTTGCGATGGGAGATAAATGACTGCATAGCTGCTGTTTTGTCGTTGTTGCTCCCAAGATTTGTTCAAAACAACACGTAACATCATTATTATGCGGTTACCATCCAGTCTATTCTCCATACGTCTCGTTAACACCCAAGTGGTGCACCCATACAGTAGTCGTGACTCTGCGACAGTTGGAAGAAATTCTGTTTTATTTTATTAGAGAGAAGACATGTTCACATGATCGATAATCTGTCAAGAGCAGGTAATGTTGATTTCACTTTCAGTAGACAGATGTGTTCATTTTACTTTCTACTCATATAAATATGAATACATATGTATCTTTGTAAAAGAATAAATCAGGAGATTGCTTCTCAAACTTACTTAATTTTCATCATAAAAATCATGAAGGTCTTTTTTTGAACTTGTATTGAAATTCAGGGTTTGGTTTGGTTTGGTTGGGTTAGGTTTCATGGCATATCAACCATTGTAGGTTATTTAAAGCCAAATCCTGTTTATAACACATAATCAATATATGATTTTATAAACATATTTTAAACATAACATCTTTAAATAAACCCGAGCTCTTTTTTTGCACACAATTAAATGGTTTTAATCATTGCTATATAACCGTCACTATTTAATATCAGTCATTTATTTCCACACTTAGTTTGTTTTATTTGACCCATTGATAGGAACCTAACAGGTGCTACCACTCCGGGCCAGAGTTGACTTGGGAGCAACAGCAATGAAAGGGTACTCTGCATTTCCTAAATCTCCAGGGTTGGGGCGTCGCCATGAGATTGTTTAGTGTCATATCCAGAACACTCATTGTGGGAGTCTTAGCCCTCTTCAGGGATGCAGTCGATGTATTCTACATCCTTAGGCGAGGAGGCTGTGAAATTCATGATTATTTCAAAACAAAATGCCTAAACATACTTACTCTTTTTACAAGAATCTAATGTTGGTTTATTTTAATTGTAAATGTTAAATATTCCGTGAGATTTTGGAAGTCATTTTTGCAAACAATAATATTTCATACATAATTACGTACATTGATACGTAATATATATATATATATATATATATATATATATATATATATATATATATATATAATTTTTCTATGATGGGTCCTTCTGATTTTTCATGCTTCAATCCTGAAATTTGTTGAGGGTTTCTCCACAAAATCTATTTGTGTTATACCTAGTACTTTCGGTTCTTGTGAGAACCATTATCAACTGAATATATATATATATATATATATATATATATATATATATATATGTAAATTAAAGCTGTTTAGTATTTAAACAAAATTATTATTTCATGTTTGTTTTTATTACTAAACTGAGGCTTGTTTTTATCACCAAGATTATGCTCAGCTAGAGTGGCAGTCTATTTTTAAATATTTTATTTTTATTTCAAGAGTCCCTTTTTAAATTACAATCTTGATATATATATATATATATATATATATATATATATATATATAGAGAGAGAGAGAGAGAGAGAGAGAGAAAGTATACTGATTTTTTTAAAGATATTAGGGATATATTCGATGATTTATCAAAATAATAGTAGTTTTCTTTTAAGCAATAAAAATTAAATGATATTGATTTAGTACATTTTAAAATATTTTCAGGCATGATTCTAACAATTCCTGAAAGCTTGGTAAAAATCCACCAAAACTGATAGAGTTGTACGCATGAACAAATATTTTGTGAAGTATCATCATCATCATCCTTTAATCTCTCTTGATATCTCTCCCTATCGGTTATCTCTCCTAGTAAGTTGTCCAGATGATACCCAGCGTCCGTACAGTGCTGATGAATGTAATTCTTAACCGATCATCCAACACTGGTGTGTCCATGAATAGGAGTCCATCGTCTGACGTTGCTTCTCTTGTAGTGCTTAACATGTCTTGCTCGTATTATTTTAATGGTTTGCTTGATGGAAGATAAGAGATCATAGAGCTACTGTTTTGTGGGGTACTGCTACTAGGATTTGTTTAAAACAGTACCTATCATCCTTCTGTAGTTCTCTTAGAGCTTTTTCTAAGATCTCTACGTGAAAGTCTAAGAGGTGCTACCATACTGTAGTACCTACACGGTTACAGATGTTTCATATCATCAGAGAAATTAAATGCCATATGGTTGATAACTTGCCGATAGCAATCGGAAATGACAGGCATTTATTAAAATAAGAATATTTTTTTAAATAGAAAAATGTTTCCCTGTGAAATAATTTCAGACACCGTTGATTCATAATACCATGGTGGAGGCAGTACGGGCTCTGTTAGTAAACATTGAAGAAAAGTATCTTTAGATTTGGTCAAAAAACCATAAGGCGAATACCATGTTTCTTGAAGTTTTAGCGACTTAGTTTACACGGCGATGACTTTGAAAAATTTCAACAGCATTTGACGGCACGCCATGCCAGCTGCAAAAATGCAGTTTCTCGCGCTTTTTCTTTGATATATTGCCTCGTTTTATAGAAATCGCTGCTGCAACACCACCTGCTGTTGAAGAATTGAACGAAGACAAATAAACAAATATTTTTCTTGTAACATATTCTTTGGCCTTCTATCAAAACTCGAAAAGAAGAGAAAATAAGTTAGTTGTCCTTGCATTCAGTTCATTCTTTTCCTTGTCTGGTCTGGTATGTTCGTACAAATTTACAAGCAAGTGTTCATGTGGAGGCAAAATTTAGCTTAGCCTTCCGCTAGATTTTAAAAGTGAGTTTTCATATGGTGGCAACATTTTGTTTTGCCCAGCACTAGATTTTACAAGCAAGTGTTCCTGTGGAGGCAAAATTTAGCTTAGCCTTCCGCTAGATTTTAAAAGTGAGTTTTCATATGGTGGCAACATTTTGTTTTGCCCAGCACTAGATTTTACAAGCAAGTGTTCATGTGGAGGCAAAATCTAGCTTAGCCTTGCGCTAGATTTTAAAAGTGAGTTTTCATATGGTGGCAACATTTTGTTTTGCCCAGCAGTAGATTTTACAAGCAAGAGTTCATGTGGAGGCAAAATTTAGCTTAGCCTTGTGCTAGATTTTAAAAGTGAGTTTTCATATGGTGGCAACATTTTGTTTTGCCCAGCACTAGATTTTACAAGCAAGTGTTCATAAAGTAGCAACATTTAGTTTTACCTTGCACTAGATTTTACCAGCAAGTGTTCATGTGGTGGCAACATTTGGTTTGGCCTTGCACTACATTTTATCAGTAGACAGTAACAAAACTGATAAGCAAAACGCAAAAGGAATAGATGGATATTTTTTTATGGCATGTCAACTGGTCTGGAGTTATTTTATGTCAAGATCTTAGGGAACTGCATTCATTGTAGTTTTATATTAACATTTTTTGTGTAGGTATTTTTCATATGGTTATATGCTATGAATGGTGCGCCATACACCCCAGATCTCCAGAACTGGAGACTCACGATCAGGTGCAGTTAACTGTCATATCCAGGACTCATCCATTTTTTGGGGAGAATTTTTAACTCTATGCCGGAATATAGTCAACGCAGTTTAAATTTTTCTGCTCGTGTGTCGCGTCCTTAAAGTTGGGAAATAAATAAATAATAATATTATTTATATACGCATTATTAACACATATTATTATTGATCATAAACGCAATCAAAATATGTTTGTAAAAGACCAAATATTATAATATTTACTATGCTTGATTTAGCCCAAAATCAGAAGTATTAGCACACAGAAAGAATCAAATTCATTGACAAAGATCTGCTCAACTAACTTTGGTAACCATTACTCTCCATGAGGCATCCATAAGATTTTCATGGATATTGTGTTTTAATACAAAATATATCTAGTAACTAATTGCAGTCAGTAATTGGAGTCGCAGAATACGCCGACTGCACCTCTGTTGAGAGTTCAGAATCCCCACCTAACGAGGCCACCTGTTGGCTGTGGTTGGTGTCCTGTAATGTTTGAGGATAGGATCTCGATGGCTGAACAGTCCGTGATCCAGAAAAAAATGCTGTCAGGTGACCTGCAAGATTCCAGAATGGCCCTTACTGAGCTTGACAGGAGGTCGACGAGGACCGATCCGATCAGTCGGCAGGTGATGTCAAGACCCAACACCTATATAATTGCCCCGAAAGTTTTCTTCAAATTACTTTTGTAGCAAGCAAGTACCTAAAGTTACAAGATAGCTGTGGCTGGGTGTCAATTGGGTTTAGATTGCTAACACTAATGATTCTATTTGATATTAATCATTTGTTTGCAAACAGTTTAATGGTTTTAATTAATTACTACTTAATATTTGCAATTCTATTTTTGAAGTATTCCCATGTTATGTATATAACTTTATTTTTAAACGAGTTGTTTAACTTCTTTTGTTTTCACAAGATTAAACGGTTTCAAGTATTCTTATATAACTCTAATTATTCTATTTGTTATTAATCATTTATTTGCACATAGGTTGATGTTTATAAGTTTTCCAACCAAACATTTATTATTATGTTTATTTTTAATCATTTGTCTGCACACAATTAGTTTCAAACAATTATAAGCAAAGTTGGCGATCGTTGTCGAGGTGGGGACTCGAAGGCTCCCTTTTCAATAGCTACTACACGAAGGTCTAGGGTAGGGTGCTACTCCTTTCCTTGGATTGCTCCACTTTACTCTTGATGCGTACCTTATAATGCTCAGTGTTAAGCAAGGAGATATCAAGTAACATTTTTGAGTCGTTGATATGACTCGACCTGGGATTGAAACCCTGTCTCCTGGGCCATTGGAGAACACTCTACCCGATAGACCAGTAATAATTACATTTAATATTGATCAGTTGGTTGCACTCGGATGTTTTCATATGTTGCTGTTTAACTTTAGTAATTTTATTCATCAAGTATTCCTATTTAATATGGATAATTTGCACACAGCTGTATAATTTAAAATAACTAACAATATCAATACCTATTAAATGATTGAACAGTTCAATTGATTCATAGAGGAGATCTTAACTAGTACTACCAATCAGAGTCATAGTGGACCAGTGATATATGGCAGTTAATGGGTACTCCACACAAACTAGATCACTATCATAGCATCATACACATGACACATTTGGAGGTGCCCGTGGTGTAATGGTTATCATCGTAGGAAATGGACACGGTGACTCGAGTTCAAATCCTGGACGAGACTGATTGCATTTCACATAACACTAATACCCTTGGGAAAGGTATGAATCCAATTATTCTCCCTCCAGCTATGGGTAAATAGGACAGACTGATCTCTTCAGTCTTGGTGAGGCAACTAGTTTAGGAGAAGGAAAACTCTGAATTCAAACCTGTTAAACTCCGCTTAAAAATTAAACTTGTGTCATATCCTGCCCGAGCGGAGGGGTTGGGTAAATAGGATCATAAACATGACACTCGTTGCGGGTGGAGAAGTCTTAACCCTCTGCTAAGATCCAGTTAGCGTATTCAACAGCATCGGACTATAGGGCAGGATTTAATTTAGATTTCTGCCGATGAACCCAACGTTTAATTTCAGAAACCAACCTTAAGTAAAGCGGGACAATTTCTGCGTTCCGATAGGCGAATATGAAATTTGGTGATAAATACCAAAATTTTACCATAATTATAAAGCTGAATAGATCAGTGGAAATTTAAGATGTTTAAAAGACTGCAGTGACCATCTGCCATGTAGTGTTCCTTTATTTCCGTGTTTGAATGGGAGAAACTTCAAATGTAGGTGTCAGCCGGACTCATAGCGAACTGGTAACCTTTGGTCTAAATGTCAATAAAAGAGACGTCACTTTTAAACGTGATTCTCGATGAGGAGCCGCGTTGATTAATTTAAACCTCTGTTGCCGGGCGTCAAGGTGTTGAACTTTATCTTCACACCATCACAGGCCACATTCATCGGCAAATCATTTTCAAATTACGAAGAATTACATTTATAGTCAGACCAGGATTCCGCCTGAAACATGTAAATGATAGCGACAGCAATCGTAGCCTGGGCCCTTGGAAGAGACCCCAAGAAACTTGAAAAGAGACTCGAAAAACTGGAGTTTAAAGGAAGAACACATTCAGACCACTGTACTACTAAAATCGGTCAGGATATTTTGAAGAGCTCTGGAGATCTGAATAGACTTGCTGTCACTCATACTCCAGTGTAAAACAATAAGTCAGAGATGAAGAGAAGAACTAATGATATTAAAGATAATAATGATTATTATTTCTATTTTTATCATTTAACTCTTTTGAGAGTTACGTGATGGTTTTCCACTAAAGTTTGAGTGAGAACAAGTCTCCTCAAATAACCAGGACTTTTCTTAGTATTCTGGCCAATCTAAACCATGCAGTACTTTAGATGGTCTCTATTCGTCCTCTTATTTCCAAGTCCCCCACACCCTATACTAATCCTTTGTCGACTAAATCGAAAACGCCAATTACAATTGGTATCACTGCCATTTTGATGCTCCACAATTTTTAAAAGTTATTTTGCTAGGCCTAGGTACTTATCACTCTTTTCCCTTTCTTTCAGTTTTACCCAGTGGTCAGCCGGTATCATTTGGCCTATCTTTTTTCTGTCATTTGTTAAGTGGTTCTATTTGTGACGTTCTTTAAGTACTGAGGGAGAAAACTGTTTTATCAACCCGATTGAAAGCAAAGAAAAATTAAAAAAAAAAACAAAAACATTATCCACTAAACGGAATAAAAAATACTTCCCAGTAAAAAAAGAAAAATAGAAAAATTTAGCATTATTTCCTTTTTTTTTTTTCATTCCTCCAACTCCTCATCGTATAATGATGAAGGAATAAAATTTCTTCTGTAGAATGAATTTTATATACGTGAACGGAATATTGCTAACTAATTACAGTTCTTGATTTTGTCTTTTTTTTTTTTTTTTCGTTTTTTTTTTCTGTTTTTTTTTTTTTGTGGGGTGCAGGGGATTGTTTGTTCGTTTGTCGATTTTTTGTGTTTTTATTTGTTTGTCTTAGTTTTATTTGTGGTTGGGGTGTTGTGCCATTCTAGTTTAATTACTTATAGTCAGCAACTCTTTCCACTATTTTCTAATCCTTCCCAACAATTATCGGAAAGCAAAATGGATTTTCTTGTAGATTTTGTTTTGTCGTGCTCATTAAAAATGCTGGGGGTGGGGTAAATGAACATAAACCTTCCTCAAATTTAAAAATAGAAAAAAATTTACAGAGAACCGGCAACCAATTATGGATTTGGTTGGTTGTTTGGGTTTTATGGCATATCAACCTTTGTAGGTCATTTAATGCCAAATCCACTTTTATACAAATAATCAGTTCTATTCCAAACAATTCAATTTAGAATAAGTACACTGGTTAATCGTCAAAAACATTTCTATTACAATCAGTTTCCACAAACATTTCTAATTCAACCAATTCAGTTTAGAAACAGTTAAACCTCAAAACAATTCAATATTAAACAATTCATTTTAGCGTAAGTACAGTTTCAATGTCAAAAACAGTTCCATCTCAAACAATTTAGTTCAGCATCAATACGCAGTTTAGATATAAGTACACAGTCTAATTGTCAAAAACACTTCTATTTCAGGCTAGTCAGTTTTGTCGATAGTTTCTGATTCAAACAATTCAGTTTAGCATAAATATGCAGTTTAGTTCTATTTAGAACATAGATAAGAACCATATCAGTTGCTACCACTCCGGGCCCGCGTGGACCTGGGAGTGATGCCAATGAAGGGGTACTCTGCATTCCCCAAAGCTCCATTATCACTGGAACCTTGGAGGTGCCTGTGCTGTAATGGTTATCGTCGTAGAACCTGGCACTGGAACCTGGCCATCAGATTGTTTAGTGTAATATCCAAGACACTCTTTGGGGGATCTTACATATTTGCCGAGATGCAGTCGGTGTATTCTACAGCCCCAACCGACTGGTCAAACCAATTTTGGAGGACGAATCAAACTCGCTCAGACGTAACTCTAAACAAATCATGTTATTCCAAAAGCAACATTCTTAAACCAATGACAATAAAAAAATAAAGATATTTGTTGGACCGACCCTACTGGTTTGCCGTAAAAATAACGTGTAGAACTTTTCACAGCTGATTACTAAGATAACAACTGGCCACAAGACAAATGACACATATTACCTATTCTCTTTTCACGGATCAATGTAACTGACAGGTCAAATAATTTGCTGCTTCTCATACAAGTACACCGACAGACAAAGATTCACTCGTTGATAGGCCAGACAGCAGTTATAAGGAAAAGTTGGAGGTGTCCGTAGTGTAATGGTTATCCTCGTAGGAAATGGACACGGCGACACGAGTTCAAATTGCATTTCACATAGCACTAATACCCTTGGGAAAGGTATGAATCAAATCATTCTCCCTCCAGCTATGGGTAAATAGTAGGGCAGACTAGGTTCTTCAGCCTTGGTGAGGCAACTAGTCTAGGAGAAAGAAAACTCTGAATTCCAACCTGTTAAACTACGCTTAAAGATTAACCTTGTCTCATATCCTGCCCGAGCGGAGGGGTTGGTAAATACGGTTATAAAGAAAAGTTAGGTTCCCACCAAGTAAGTAACTCGAATATTATTGTGGATTTGTTAGGGACCAGAAATAAAGACACACGAAAGGAAATGAGTTAAACAAATATTATTAACAAAGAATAGTAATACAACCTATACAAATGAGAGGGTTACCTGCGAAACTGTTTGGGTCCGACGGCCAAGGCTGTCTGCAGGAATATTGCTTTCAGCCTAAGAGCAGTACCTGCTGCTATTTATAGCGGGGAGAGTTCATGCGTGCGTAGGTAAATTGCCATCATAAATATCACTAGCAAAACATACCAAGTGCACACATATAAGATATTCTTTTTACGACTTGCTTTTAATTTTTGCAATGACATCGTAATTCACGTAATCCTTTTTTACAGTTTAGATATTCTTTTATCCATATCTCTCTTAGAGAATAAATTTCCATCGTGTGATTAATGCAGTAAATGTATTGTCAATTTTGTGTTATTTGATCGTGTTGTCCGCTTTTCTGGTTCTATTTCCATTATTTTCCTTACTTCTTTCATTAGGTTAGTTGACAAGAGACTGAGTTTTGCCCACTTCCTCCCTATATGATGAAGACCAGATGAATCCAACTAATATATTCTTAACTCCGCTATAGTTTTATTTGTAATGTCAAAAGAAAGGAAGAAGCCAAACTACAAATCACACATCTTCATTAATTTTTTATTTTTATTTATTTATTTTTTTTTTTTACAAATATCCATAAAATTATATTTAAACATGCCTGGAAAATATTAACAGACCTACAGTAGAAATAGCTCATTAAGTCTTACGTCTCCAGGATCACATTCAATACAAGCAGTAATGATTTACTTTTTGGTTAAAATCCCTCTGCTGAAGAAGAATGTTAAGCATATGAAATTTAAGAACCATGAAATATGAGAGTGAAGGTCGTACTTATAGTCAATGAGTACTTTGAACGTTCTCTAAGATTTTTGATAAAAAAAATTTGAGGATATGAGATGTGTGATAAGATAGAGAATGACAATATTGAAGGCTCTTCTTGTCCGGTCACGGGAGGCTAAATCAGCATTAAAAGAAGATAGGATATGCATACTTATTTTTGAGGCCTTCATAGCGTAACGGGTATTGTCGTCGGAAATGAAATCGGCAACCCGAGTTCAAATCCTGAACACAGCTGCTTGCGTTTTAATTCATGTTGATGCACCTAAGAAAGGCATGAATCCATCTGATCGCTCAACTTGAAGCAAATAGTGTAGAGTGGAATTTTTAGCTTTGGTACAGCAACCATTCTTGGATTAGGAAAATTTTGCGTTCATAGTCGCTGAATTACGCACGAAAAGTGATCTTCTCACGCACCATGTTCGTAACGGAAGTTGAGTACATACATGCATATTTATTTGTGTACATTTATTAAGAGAGAGAGACAGACCAACAGAGAGAGAGTGAGAGATAAAAAGAGAGAGAGAGAGAGAGAGAAAGAGAGAGAGAAACGGAGTGAGAGGGAAAGAGAGGGGCAGAGACATCCTTTTACTAAAAGAGGGACACAACTATATCCACTTAAGTTTGTAATTCACACATCTCCCATATTGTGACGTTTTGCATTTTGAAAAGAAATTGATGCACAAAAAAAAGACGTATAAAAGTATCGTTTTATCGCATTTGCATATATTTATGAAGTTACAATAATAATATGACATTATGATATCACACACACACACACACACACATATATATATATATATATATATATATATATATATATATATATATATATATAATATGATAATACGCACGCACAAATCATATATATATTCATACACATATATGAGAGACATTTGTGCTTTGTTGTAACTGCTGATATATAAGACAGATTTACAATGGAGTAAATCATTTGATTTGAAATGGTTATCGTCGTAAGGAATAGACCGAGCGAATGGAGTTCAGATCTCTGATGAGGCTGTTTTCATTTTCTATACAGCTAATATACTTGGAAAAGTATTTAATTCAATTATTCTCCATCCAGATATGGGTAAATTTTTCAACAGATTGGACTCTTTAATCTTGGTTTAGCAACCAGTCTAGAAGGAAAAACTCTGAATTCTAACCAGTTAAACTCCGCTTGGAATTGATCTTGTGTCACATCCTGCTCTCGCGGAGAGGTTGGGTATATAAGATAGATTATATCTGCAGTTTCCCGTTTTGTTTGGTTACGGTGCTTTTTGTAGAGAACCATTTCAGAATATTAGTTACCTTTAAAAAAAAAAAAAAAAAAAAAAACACGGTAAATTGTTAACTAAACGATACGGATCACGATATTACTGTTGTATGCTACACGAGAGAGAGACGCTTTAAAAAAAGAGAGGGAAGAAGTAGCTGTGATCAAAAGAATGAAAGGAATAAATATCTTTGCTGCCTCTCTGCGAACATACACGGGATCTTTTTTTTTTTTTTTTTAAACAACTGGACACGAGAAGTTGCTTAGAGACATGAACCACAGAAAACTGCTGACGACGTGAAAGGTCTTACAAACGAGAGATGGTGTAGACAGACAATTTGTTAAAAGACAAAAAAAAAAAGGAAGAGAGCTTGCCAACATTTCAGGAATTTGTGAATGAAACATTTTAGAGACTCGGAAAAATATTAATATAAGGACAAAAAGAGATTAATTAAAATTGAACTTATTCATTGGCATGATGGTTACAGTGTCCGCCAATGGCCCGGGAGACCAGGTCGAGTCATACCAAAGACTCAAAAAATGGTACTTGATGCCTCCTTGCTTAACACTTGGCATTCTAAAGTAGGGATCAAGGACAAAGTGGCGCAATCTAGGGAAAGGAGTAGCGCCCCTACCCTACACCTTGGTGAAGTACCTATCTAAAAGGAAGCCTCCGGGTCACCCTCGACTTCGGTCGCCAAGTTTACTTACTTAAATCAAGCAAACAAAAATGGGATAAAAAAAACTACATGGACACTTCAAAAGTCACACAAAGAAAATTGCGTACGAGATAACCTTAACATGGTTATGCAGTGGAAATCTAAAGAGAGAAAATGAACCATTATTAATAGCGGCTAAAAAAACGTCGTAAGTATAATTAGTTGAAATTCTGGAGAACAGCAAGTGTGTGTGTGTGTGTGTGTGTGTGTGTGTGTGTGTGTGTGTGTGTGTGTGTGTGTGTGTGTGTGAGAGAGAGAGAGAGAGAAAGAGGTGGGGATACTGTTAAACGTACAGTAAGCGAATGCAGCAAACTTGCACGAAAGAAGTACAAGAGCAGGGTGGAGAATGTGATTCACAACGTATTCGGCAATCAAATAAGTTTGCCTCTTCAAGCAAATAGTATATGGCCAACTAGAATCTGTTCTAGAACAAAAAAAAGCCTTAAATTTCTCAGGGAATTTTTGGTATAAATGGAATTCCAGCCGAAAGACTTGACCTATTTTACACTAATCAATATATGTCTTGAAAAATAAAACCCATAAGATTCTTTGGGATTTTGAGATTAAAAAAATCACCTAATCCTGGGCAAAGTTTTAGACAATAGCTTTTATCAACAAGAAGAAAAGAACTTGTTAACGCGTGGATTTTGCTTTATAAATATCCCACAGAGAAAAACTAAAGGAAAGCAACAAAAAATAAAATAAAGAACTGGATTAATACCCTGACCTTGCCAGAGAGCTGAAAAAATTGTGAAACACGTTGACAAAGATACTACTTGTTGATGGAAACCTTGGAACAATCCTGATGAAACTGGAAGAATTAAAGTTGCTTTAGATCAGCAGGAATACTGAGAAGATTTCAGTTTCGGTTGGTTGTTTTACAGCGAATCAAACCATTTCGAGTCATTTAACGCCGAATTAAGTCATTTTGATAAAAGTTATTTTATTTTCCATGGTCTTCATATCTTCAAATAAGTCAGCTGAATATAAAAACAATTCTATTTCAAACGATTCAGTTTTGCATGTCAACAAAGTTAAAATGGTTCCAAGTATTACTTTGTATCAGGAACAATAGAATTAAACATCAGTCATTTGTTTACACCGTTAAATGATGAAACAGTTCAATTTCAATCAATTCAGTTTAGCGTAAGCACACATTTTTTTTACACACAGTTAAAACGTAAGAGCAGTTAATTTCAAGCAATTCTGTTTAGCATAATTACAGTTTTGTTCTTGACCAATAGATAGGAACCTATCAGGTGCCACCACTTTGGGTCAGAGTGGACTTGGGTGTCGTAGCAATGAAGGGGTACTCTGCAATTCCCCAAAGCTCCAGCATTACAAAAGTTTCACCATAAGATTGTTTAGTATCATATCAGGACACTTGTTGAGTGAGTCTTAGCCCTCTGTCAAGATGAAGTCGGTGTATTCTACAGTCCCAGCCGACCGGGCAACATACTGAGAAGAGTCTTGACAATATACTAAAAGTGGTACGGAAGATTTGATGAGACTTGATATTTCTCAGAGTTCCACGACGAGAGCTTTACACCTGATGGGAACATGCATAGTAGTTCTTCATTATGCAATACTTTTAAGTGTCCAACGTTTCGGTTAAAGATGTGAATCGTTAGTCTGCTTTGCCAGATTATATGATGATAAAAGCGAAGGCTAGTGTAGGAGAAGCCACATATCTTGGATGAACTGATAGCAAAATAGTACATCAGTGTATACAGATTATCAGAAGAAGCGCTCAGATCTGTAAATCGGCCTTTTTTCTGCTATACAGGTTACCTGGCCAAGGCTTATGAGCTCAATCTGCCCAGCCATTTTACCAATAGCTGTGGGAAAAGGGATGAAATAATGCTATTCCCAAGGGCATTTAAGATTTGAACTCGGATCAATGAATCTTTTTTTCTCACAGTGATAACTGTTACACAATGAGCGCATTAATACAATGAGATAAAAATGTAAGACTGCGATAATTTTGATACGCTGCAGGACCTTGCCAGATAGATGGAATAGCTTTAAAATCTGGAATTGACGGTTATACCCATTGCAGCAGGAGCCTTTGGAACGGTTTTCAAAGGCCAAGAAAAGAGACTGGAGAAACTAGACATCAGCTACTTCGAAGAGACCTGGTGATTTTAGAAAATTTGTTGTCACTTAGGCTCAACTGAAAAACTGTTAAAACTGGTATGAAAAACTCGCTGTGTATAATAATAAAAATAATAATAATAAGCAAATGCAGCAAATTAGCACAAAAAGAGTTGACACGACTGGGTGGGCAAAGTGATCCACTGGGAATTGGGCAATTTTGTTAAAATTTGACCATACGAACAAATGGTATATGCTCAGCTCAACATCATACCTGGAGAATGACACACAAAACTCCTCTGGGGTTTTGACATAAAAATAGATCACTTACTCTCTGTTAGACGGCCAGACCTTATAATAATCAACAAAAAAAGAGATTTTGCAGAATTGTGGACTTTGTTGTCCCGGCTGACTATAGAGTAAAATTGAAAGAAAGTGAAAAGAACGATAAATACCTCGATCTTGTTAGGGAATTGGAAAAACTATGGAATATGAAACTCTCGTTTATACCAATTTTAATTGGTGCTCTTGGTACAGTCACTAAAGGATTATTTAAGGGACTGGAGGACTTGGAAATAAGAGGACGAGTGAAGACTATTCAAACTACTGTATTATTGAGATCGTCCAGAATACTGAGAATAGTCCTGGGGATTTGAAAATTTCTGTCACTCATATTCCAGAGAAAAACCATCAGTTAACGATGGTGTGAAAAACTCCAGGAGTAAATGATAATAATAACATGGCACTTTTTAGACCCAAACTATGTCGGGGTCTGCAAGGGTATTAAAAACTCTATTGGGTATTTGAGTAGACTTGGTGTCACCCACTCTATTATGGGAAAAGTGGAAGCTCAACAATAATAACAATAATAATGATAATAATAAAAATGATTGCTTTCTCCTAATTACACGTTAAAGAAAGATGAGGTTAAGGAATAGCTATTTAGAAATTGCACTGATTTTTTTCCCTTTACCAGTGCCACGTTTAAGCTATTAAAGTAGCGATGATGACAAACATTTCTTTTCTTTCTGTCTTTCTTTCCAAACAACAAGAAGGAACAAACAGAAGAAAAAAAACGCGAAGTAGTAGAAGAGGAAAATGGCAATCAGTGAACTATAACAACCACACTTGTGTTTCTCCTCAATCCTCTAACCGACCCTTTTCTGATGGCCACTAAAATGGGCCCTGTATCACTTGCGGCTATTTTAAGGCATCAACGCACGCGTTAGGGTCAAGTGGGCGTGTCTAAGAGGCTCTAGCGCGAACACTGACTAGTGAAGGTCGGATGTGCCAGCCGTTCGGATTCTGCAGCGTAATGATTCTGCGGGAGTTGTTCGTTTATGAGAAACTCTAAAAGTGTTTGAAATGGTTCGTACATATATGTGTCTTTTTTTCATCTATTGGATCAATCTACTTGTATATAAAACTCATTGATACTATATATACATATATATATATATGTATATATATGTGTGTGTGTGTGTGTTATTGAAGTCGAAATGAAAATATGAGGAGACATAAGGAGAAAGAACAGTGACGACATGTCGTTACTTTTTTTCTTTTTTCTTTTTTCTTTTCCTTCTTTGCTACCACTTTATTAGAGCCATTCTCTCTGAGTTAAAAATTTGTATAAAGACAAACAATACCACACGAAAACGATATTCATCTGACGATCGTTATGTCAATTTTACGTGAAACTGGGAGTCATGGACATTATTTGACTTTGTAAAATTCTTTATATTTTTTATGATAAATGGACTCTGTTTTATAATAGCACCAGGAATTAAAAAAAAACTGCTTATATTTTTTTTAACAATCACACAACCCAAAAAGTTTATACCAAGATAGAGATAGATAGATTTATACTTCTGTACTCGCAGGATGCAATACAAGGTCAATTTTTCAAGCAGAGTTCGACAGATTTCAGTTTTCCTTCTAGACCGGTTCTCATACTAAGATTAAAGATCTCAATCTGCCCTACTTATCCATAACTGGAGCGATAATAATTGTATAAATATCTTTTCCAAAGCTATTTGCGCAATGTGAAATGCAAACAGTTTCGTCGTGAATATGAACCCGTTTCGCCGTGTCCATTACCTTCGACGGTAACCATTATACCACTTATATATAGTTCAAATTTAACGCTAAAAGCGCTTCTTTATAATCAAATCTTTTCAGAAAATATTGAGCAATATTACCATATGCAAAGTAAAAATAGTGACTCCAAGATTGTCACGTGAGCTTTTAATCGACATGTCTGCCTTATTCAGTTTAATTACTGTAGATATTCTCCTTTTTTTTTTTGTCACGTGACTATAACATGGATGGTATAATAAGTCACGTGGCTCATCCAGCTAGATTGAAAAGTAGATATATATACTGCCATGGAGCCAGTATATATTTACTTCGCGAACCCTCACTACAGAGATACACTCTATTTAGGATGGACTATTCAATTACAGGTTCTTTCATATTTCTTTTATGATCCAAGATGTATTTCGATAGTCAGGTGCCATTAATATATAGTTCATTTCTGAAAGAAAATCTGTGATTATTATGACGCTTCTTCCACTGTTAATCAGTAGATCATATATATATATATTTATTTTTATTGCCCAGTCAGCTGGGGCTGTAGAATATACAAACTGACTGCACCTCTGCAGAGGGGTAGACACCCCCCCTAATGAGTGTCCTGGATATGACACTAAACAATCTGATGGTGAGGTTCCAGCAGTGCTGGAGCTTTGGGGAATGCAGAGTACCCCTTCATTGCCATCGCTCCTAGGTCTACTCTGGCCCGGATTGGTAGCACCTGGTAGGGCCCTATCTATGGGTTAAATAGAACTAACAGCATACTTATGCGAAAATGAATTGAGTAAACTGAATAGCTTGAAATAGAAATTTGACAATTAATAGCTTGAAATAGAAATTTGACAATTAAACCATACTTACACTTAAACTGCGTGCTTATGCTTAACTGAATTATTTCAAATAGAACTGATTTTCGACATTAAAACTGTATTTACACTTAACTGAATTATTACATATAACTGCGTTAATAGTTTGAAATGGAAATGTTTTTGACAGTTAAACTGTACTTTTGATAAACTGAACTGTTTTCAATAGGACAGATTATTTACATAAAAATGGATTTGGCGTTAAATAACCTACAAAGGTTGATATGCCATAAAACCCAACAAACCAACCAACTATTTATTTTTAGCTCTAACTTTTGCTTGAATACATTATCTAAAACTTAGACAATTACTTGGATGACGGACTCAGCTATTTCAATCCTATACACTAGTTTGATCAAATTCATCAATATAATTCTGCTGATTTGCCTAACCTGGAAGTGAAAACTGATAAAATTTCACATTAAGTTCGTTTCTCTCAAGTTTCTGTGATTCTTGTGCAAATAAATGTAAAAATAAAATACCTGACAAAATAGAAATAAGACGTGAAAAACGAGAGCATTTTTGGAATGTTTTAAATGATTAATTAATCAAATATCTGATGAAGGTTCGGTTTGGTTTCTTTGTTTAATGGCATATAAACCTTCGTGAGTTATTTAATGCCAAAGCCATTCTCCTAGAAAAACAGTGGTGATGCTATTTAACCCATAGCTGGGGGGATAAGGGGGTTCATATCTTTCCCAAGGGTATTTGTCCGAAAGTAAAAGCAATAGCTCGACTGGAGTTCGAACTCACGTGCTACGATTTCGCAGACCATCGCTTTAAGCATTACACCTCGGGGACACCCCCAAATGTCTGATGAAGATCGTACAAGGTGAAACATCATCATGAATATATTAGAACTTCTTTAAATGGTCTTTTTTTTCCATGAATTGTATGTGAAATGTGTGGAGGAAATATAAACTTACCACAGGTAGAAGGATGATACAGATTTTGAACAAGTTTTATTTTATACATGCTTGATGTGCTTAATATCCTGATGACATTTTCAGTCTTCAGCCAACTTGTGATGTAGAAACACTCATAGCAGTACATAGAATTGTGTGCACGATAAATGCAGGTCTGTGTTAACGCCTAAAAGGTATATTGAGTGTATGATTATTTGTATGTGTTATGAATTACTATAATCCAGCAATATCAGTTGTTTGGTTTGGTTTGGTTTATTTTGAAATCAGTTAGATCATTTAATATCAAAACTATCCTTGTAAAAAAATAGCAGTGGTGCTATTTAAACCATTGCTAGCGGGTATAAGAGAGTTCATAAGAGTTATTGTCGGAAAGTTAACATAATAGCGCGACTGGAGTTCGAACTCGGTTACCACGATGTTGCAATTTAGCCACTACGCCATCTGCTATCAGTTGTACGTTTAATCTTTAATTCAATGACATATTCAGGTGACGCAGTCGGCCGGGGCTGCAGATGACAAAGCTGCATCTCTCTTGAGGGGTAAGACTCCCCCAACGAGTGTCCTGGATATTAAACAATCTGAAGGTCCAGTAATACTGGAGCTTTGAGAAATGCAGAGTACCCCTTTATTGCCATCTCTTCCAGGTTCACTCTGTCCCGGAGTGGTAGCATCTGATTGGGTTCTATCTAAGGGCTCAATAGAACTGAAGAGTGTACTAATGCTAGACTGAATTGTTTAAAATAAAACTGTTTTTGACATCGAAGCTATGTACTTATGTTAAACTGAATTGTTTGAAATAGAACTATTTTTGATATTTAAAGTTATTGAATAACTTTCACGTCTTGATGAAGGTCTAAAAATTAAAAGGTTTAAAGACAAAAGATTCAATAAATAAAATCATCCTCTGAAGACCTTGCGTTTTTTCCTCTCAGTGTATTTTCAAGCAGTCAAAATTATTTACTGTTTCCCCTCCCCTATCTATCTATATATATATATATATATATATATATATATATATATATATATATTCTTTGGTCCAGTTAAACCGGAGTTGGGAGTAATTCCATCGGGATACGAAATTATTCAAGAGTGAATATTTAAATTTTCCTGGTAAAGAGCTCAATATAACAATTATACAGAGCAATAAATTCTTTAAGAAAAACAACAAAACCGGTCACAGAGGATTATAAATTTATTTCCATCCTGTTACGCATTTTTGAAATTTTCAAAAACACGAAAAAAAATTAACAGGACTTCTTCAGATCTTTTAGATAAAAAAAAAAAAGAGACCTAGTTTCTAGTTATTTTTATCTAAAAGATCTGAAGAAGTCCTGTTAATTTTTTTCGTGTTTTTGAAAATTTCAAAAATGCGTAACAGGATGGAAATAAATTTATAATCCTATGTGACCGGTTTTGTTGTTTTTCTTAAAGTATATATATATATATATATATATATATATATATATATATATATATATATATATATATATATATATATATATTGTGAATCTTATTAACTGATATGAAGATTTTCCTCGCAATCTAAATCTAAATTTAAATTCGATTTTTTCAAGTTTAATTTTTTAATGAATTTATGCCAAATAATCAAAGTTAGTGAAGTTGAAAAGAATAATTGTGAATTGAATAACCATGACCAGTGTTTCCGTATATCGTGCGTTGGTGTTCGTCGGATTTTCTGATCATGGTATTTCAATTCACAATATAATTCTTCTACTTAAAGAGAAAAAAAAAAAAAATTTTAATTGTTTTGAAAAATATTCAGAATACGCTACTGAAAATTGCTAGGTTTAAATGTAACCGTTCCCTTTCAGTGAATGTACCCAAGTCAGATTACTTAGAAAAGATTACCTTCAGAAGAAACATTATCATATCCGAAAAGATCCACCCCATCGTTTCAATAGCGATTGAAACTATAGTGAAAGTAAGGAAAAAAATTCTTGTTTTAAGATGCCTTACTTAAAGTGAAAAGGCAATGCAAACACGTATTCATGGGATGGCTGAAGATGTAGAAAAACTGGGATATATGAATTTTCTTTCCTGATTTGATGAATTAACATTTCAAAATTTCCAGTGGCATGATACCAATCGTACTTATGTCCTTAGATGCACATATTTGGTGCAATGATATATATGCATGTTGATGTGAATGAATCTGCACGAGTATGTATGGGTTAGGCGTTGTGTATGCGTATGCATGTGCAGGTTTGTACGAGCGTAACTATATGGTTGTGTGGGCATATGAGTAGTTTATATCTACCTATGTACATGTAGGTGATTTTATAGTTGTATCAAACGGATGACTAAGCAAGATAGGGATATCAGCAGATTGTTATAGATGATAAGATATAAAAAAGGTGGGGTTCGCTGGGGATGAAAGACTTATTTTCTTTAATGTTCTTCTTAAGCATTAATCTTCAGCGCTAGTACAATAAGAGATCAGTAAGTAAGGATAATATTTTTACGGTACTTTAACTCTAGAAGGTTCTTCCAAGAATGACCGTTTTCTTTTCAAGAAGCTAGGATCCCATATATTTAACGGACCAATCTGGAGTTGAAGAAGCACATAGCAGAGCAGAGTAGAGATGGCTGAGTTTGTCCACAGTTCTTTATGGATGATCTTAAGAAGAGTCAATCCAAGAAATACCACTTCGGCTGGAAAGTGAAGTTTTACAAACGAGGCACCACAAGCACCACCAAGATAATCTTGAACATAAAATAAACAAGTGTATCCGCTTTATTTGTTCTTTTGGTTTTATTTGTGAAGCTGACTTTGTAACATATTGACCCTCGACCGAGCAATCAATCAATAGATGCACCTGTGTAAATAAGCGGAATAACAGCGAAACAGGTGCATCCGGTTGAAGATATCGGAATATCACCTTGACCTGTCGACGTGGTTTAATTCGGTGCAGATGCATACGCCCACAGGAAGCAGGTGGATGTCAAACAATCATTTAATCAGGTGCCACAGACGGCTTGAGTTAGTTGCAGTTCGAATTCCATTTGCAGTTGGTGTCAGTTGGTGACAAGATGCCGAATTGAGAGCCAGCGGCAGACGGAGGGCTTTGGGCTCTCAGTGACGCACGGTTGAGCAGTCCAGCTACAATGTGCAAGAAGTGCTGCTATGGTCAGAAGAACTTTGGGTCAATATATGGCAGTCTGTCCCCGTCTCCAACTCACCTCTCACACATAACCAACATCAACCCTTTCGCAACCCTTTCACAACTCTTTCTAGAATAGAGTGTGAGAGGTATATTTTTTATAAAGAAGTGTGTTCGTTCGTTCATTGAAGTTCGTCATTATTGTTGACTATGTCTCTGCCTATAGTTGTATTGTGGATATACAACAACTTTTGCCTTATACCATTATGAATAAAAGCTGCGGCCGACTGATGTTTCAAGATGTGTTGAGTCGTGGTTTATTGTTTCGACCAGAACGCGCGGCCTATTGATCTTTACTTAACAACAAAACACAAGGTGGGTTTACTAGTTCACCAAATGAAACCCTGCGAACTGCAAACGATATTGCCCGAGTGTATTTTAATGAATCCAAAACCAAATTATTGGTGTTCTTTTTTTTGTGAGGTATCTTAACCGCAAAAGAGCTGGCGATTTTAAAATGCTTTACGGAATATTTAAACAAATATAATGTAACACTTTGAAACATAACTGCGGCAGCAAACGGCAACACAGCTTTAGTGGTTGATAGTTATAGAGGATTTGCAAGCTTCTTTAATGAAAAGGTTCCTAATATATGCATTATTCCCTGTGTAATACAAAAATACCGACTTGTGGTCGAAAAATCAGAAACAAATTGATACACTCACGTCGGTAGGAGGTCGATGAAAACAAACAAAACACACGCACTTTACACGTGAGTGTTTGGGAAGCTGTAGGAAAATTATAGTGAAACTGTAAATCAATTACTGTCACATACTGAAATAGCTGTCAAGAGTTGTTACTATTTACCCAACCCCTCCGCTCGGGCAGGATATGACACAAGGTCAATTTTTAAGCGGAGTTTAACAGGTTTGAATTCAGAGTTTTTCTTCTCCTAGACTAGTTGCCTAACCAAGGCTGAAGAACCTAGTCTGTCCTACTATTTACCCATAGCTGGAAGGAGAATAATTGGATTCACACCTTTCCCAAGGGTATTAGTGCTATGTGAAATGCAATCAGTCTCGTCTGGGATTTGAACTCGTGTCAACGTGTCCATTTCCTTCGACGATAATGACTACACCACGGGCACCTCCTACAAGAGTTGTTAGCTTGCGAAATCATCTTGAGTCACACGCTTTAATTGCTTGCTCTTTAACATGGAGGCGTGCCTATTAACTGTTAATCGCTGACCTGAGTTCAAATCATAGATTAGGACGTTTGCCTTTCACTTTGTACTGATGTCCTTGGGAAAGGCATGTGTTCATCTCTTTTTACCCGCTAGCAATGCCCAGTCGGCTGGGATTGTAGAATACACCGACTGCTTCTCTGCAGAGAGCCAAGATTCCCCCAACGACAGTCCTGGATATGACACTAAACAATCTGATGGTAAGGTTTCAGTAATGCAGGAGCTTTGGGGAATGCCGAATACCCCTTCATTGCAATCACTCCCAGGTTCACACTGGCCCGGATCAGGTAGCACCTGATCTATGGGTCTAATCGAATTAAACTACGTACTTATGCAAAACTGAATTTCTTGAAATAGAACTGTTTTGATATTTAAACTACGTACTTATTTTAACTGAACTGTTAAAATAGAACTGTTTTGACATTTAAGTGTGTGTGGACAAAAGCTATACTTATACTAAACTGAATTGTTTGAATTAAAAGTATTTGACTAAACTGAATAACTTGAAATAGAAATGTTTTTGATAATTAAACTGTTTACTTACATTTAAACTGTGTACTTATGCTAAACTGAATTGTTTGAAATGAAATTATTTTTGTATGCTGAACTGAATGTTTGAAATAGAACTGATTATTTATATAATAATGGATTTGGCATTAAATAATCTACAAATGTTGATAGGCCAAAAACCTAAACAACCAACCAACCAATGAATGAATTAATTGTTGGGTAAAGTGGGCTCTGTTGCCTTGCTATGCCAACGGGTCTAGCGAAAAGAAAACTCTGAATTCAAACTAGTTTTACTTAACTTAAAAAATTACCTTAGGTTAGATCTTGCCCTAATCATAGATGTTCTGTAAATTCATTATTATACAGGAACGTTCTACAGTTCATGTTGATATGAAAAGAATAAGAATTTTTTTTTCTATTAGACAGACCTGCATTCAACATTTAACAGACCCACTTGAAAGCCAAATATGCTACAATTATTCGAACGCAAACAGCCCTGTTAGATTTCAAAGTCAGAATAGACCGTTTTAATATGTCATTGCTACGAAGAGACTTTCAGAACGTTTCAAGCTTATGGCAACGAGAGAATGAAAACCAAATGATGACTTTGATATCTTTACAAAGCATATTGAGAAATTGATTGAAGACTTTGAAGTGCGCTTAAACGACTGAGTGAAAATGCATGTACCTGACTGGATTGTTACGTCATTTAAATTACAACTGGAAAATAGATATAACCTGATAGATGAACTCGTTGAACTGTCCATGTAGTTCAAAGTTATATCATTGCTAAAATATACGACCCCCGCCCCACAAATACTGCAGTAATGTAAATATTGTCTACAAGTATCGCAAAATTTCTGTCGAAATTAATTCACTTTTACTTGCCTTTCTAAGTAACTCTCTGGTTGTGGTTGGTTTTAGTCATGCAAATTCAATTCTAACTAAGTAAAGGAACATAGACAAACTAGGAGACTTGAGATTAAAACTTACTAATTGAAAACCAAGTGTCAGTTTTCTTCTTAATAAAAGAGAGTTCTCGATGCGTAGCGCTTAAAATGCTCAACTGTGGCATCGTAGTAAACCAGTTCGAAATCCAGTTACTCTGTCACTTTCACTTTTGTACCAAGACCATGAGAGAAGAGATGAATTCCATTATTAACCCTAGCTATAAGTTAAAAAGAACCATTACTACTATTCTTCAATAGGGATAACTTTGGCATTAACCCACGAAGATTAATATGCTAGTAAAAGAAGAAAAAACAAACCAAACTGAACGATCTCAAAGATTCTCAATTATACTCTTGCCATTAAAGAAAGTAGACGATTAATAAGAATACATATGTTGGTTTATTAAACTTTGTAATAACATCCTTATATATATATATATATATATATATATATATATATATATATATATATATGTTTGTTTGTTGTAGTTTTAAAGAGAGAAAGAAATATTTTTAAATGAGTAGGTCCATTCAGAGATTTGTATTTTTTGAGTATTTATTTATTTATTTCCTTCTTACATATAGGTATGTTTTCAACTTGTTGCTTTCGTCAGAGAACATACATGGTAAAAGGCCTTGTTAATGGGGTACTCAATGAGACGAACTCCCTCGTGTTTGAAGTTTAAACGGTTTTCAGTTGGTTATGGGCTTATATAGAGGTCACTCCTCCTTTTATATATATATATATATATATATATATATATATATATATATATATATATATATATATATATATATATATATAATCAACTTTGGCTGATGGTACAGAGTTCCTTGACTCTCTCTTGCCACTCGTATCTATAATCCACCGTTCTAGGTGGGTTTTTTTTGGTTTGTTTTGTTGTTTAATGGCACATAACTTTCGTGGGTTATTTAAAGCCGAATCTAAACTTCTAGAACAGTCGTGATACTATTTAACACATAGCTGGGAGAGATAAGGGGGTTCATACCTTTCTCAAGGATATTTGTCCGAAAGTGAACGTAATAGCGCGGCTGGAGTTTGAACTCGCATACTACGATTCTGTAGTCCATCGATTTAACCATTACACAATGAGGACACACCCAGATTGAATTTAGAGTTTGAAAAGTGCATGTATATCAGTATATACTGGCTAGCTAACACTGACGTGTCCACTTGAAGGAACCTATAAGAAAATGTCGTTTATGAGTTCGTCTTTACTTCTCCAGAAGTGTCATGTAAGTCTTGTTAGTCTAACTTGGATGGTTTATGAGATGGGAGGCAGGTGACCGTATAACTGCTTCTTAGTGGGATGATGCCTTCAAAACTGCACCACGCATTCTTATGTAGTTCCCATCTAGCTTTTTCTCTACCTGTTTTGTTCACGCCCGTTTGGTGCATCCATTTTTTCAATACGGATACTGATTAAAACTTACCAAAGGTCAGCAATTTCATAATAGAGACTGAAAATTTATCAATGTTATCAATAAAACATAATTTATTTATATTTGAAATTATTTTGAAAATTAGTTTATGTGGAATGGGACTCCACTAAAAATTTTCGAATTGGACACTGAACATTTTTTAGGGTAAAGTACTCCCTTAACGACTTCCTATTTTCAAAGTATATATATATATATATAATTTGGTTTAGTTGGTTTGGTTTGATTTGGCTTGTGGTTAATTGAATTCCAAATTCATCATTGCTGAAGAATAGCAATGATACTATTTAATCAAAAGCCAGGAGGAAAGGTAGATTTATATCTTTTGTCAGGTTAGTAGTCAGAAATTGAACTTAGTAATATTGATGAAACTCCAGAACGATTACTTCGTGGCAACAGTCCAACACTTTAGCTATTACAACACAAGGGCTCCCTAGGACGTAACACACACACACACGCGCGCGCACACACACACACACACACACACACACACATACATATATATATATATATATATATATATATCAAGTGTACAAAGAGTGTTTACCAATGAGCAGGTATACCAGGGATCAATCCCAGATTGAGTCATACCGAAGACTAAAAAATATGGTACTTGATACCTCCTTGCTTAACACTCAGACTCATAAGGTGTGTATCAACGTTAAAGTGTAGCAATCCAGGAAAGGAGTAGCTCCCTCCCCTACACATTGCTATTGAACAGGGGGTCATCGGGTAACCCTATTGTACGGTCACCAATTTATATATATATATATATATATATATATACTGGTGATTTTATTATCTTATTTAATACCCCGACCAACCTCGGCACCCTGGAACGCCGATATGCCAGATATTTTGCAGAGTAATTTACAAGTGGCAAATCCAAATTCTGTTTCTGCTGAAGAAAGTTTGAGAAGTGTATGGTTGCTTGTTAATTGGCAATCATATAGGTTTTGAGAGATTCTGTTAGTTTCAATTTGTCAGTTCTATTTTCTGAGAGCAATACAGGCAGACGCGTTTTGAGAGGTTTTGCATTTAAAAGCCCCAATGAGGAGCTTCTGTTGAGAATTAAAAGAGGAAAGTATTTTTCTATTCCACACCAATGAGGTGACACGAAATCATAATATCAGTATTAAACGTGCGCAACAGGCTAAAACTCCGTGTTTATCGACTTTTTCCGACATGTGGACGGGAATGTCAATTGATAACTTTTGATTCCTATCAGAGAAAAAGTTGCAACAAGGGCATTACATATTGCTAGGTAAGTATCTTCATAAGTATTATATAAAATAATTTGATGATATATGAAAGAAATGAAAAGAAAAGTTTTTACTTGTTGACTTTATTGCTCAGGGCAAGATATTTCAAGATTATCATTTAGTTCTACATTATGTGAGATTTACCTTTATTTCGACAGTTAATGTCAGTTAAAAAGCAACAACATAATAGGCACAATGAGGATTATTTTATTGTATACATTCTATAAAGATTAGTACTTCAAATACTTCTGTATTAATAAATATTAAAACAAAATTTGACGACGTGAAAAAGCAAAGAGGTTTTTTTCTCAAATCCTTACAGACATTTAGATGAAATAGGACTTTAATACAAGTTGAGGTACTTTAAAAGAATTAATCAACGAGAAGATTAATGAGAAAGGTAACAGGCTGAAGATGTTCTGACACACAGCTGAACAATCAACATAAAACGCAATCTTTCAAAAGAAGAAAAAAAAAAAAAGAATACAACCAGGGGAAAAAACAACAGAACAAACAAACAAACAAACAAACAAAAGAATTTAGTAAATAGTTCATAGAGACACGAGAAAACGAAACAAAAATTCGAAGGGTATGACTATCCTGATGAACAAATTATGCAAAATCAAAAGAAGACTGAAGATTCAAAGAAATCATTGCAAAAAACTCTAAGGAAATCTGCTATGGGGAAGATGTCAAAATCTACATGAGAATGCAAGAAATGCATTTTAAGAGACATATGGCATCTTCTTCTTTGATAAGCTGTTAGTTTGCCGTTTATTAAATCATCAGAGCTTTCAGCCCGACGAGACACAAGTGGCATTCATTTAACCTCTGAACTTTGCACCAGAAATCAGCTCTGAGTTAGTGTTAAGAACATATATAGTTTTACTTATGCACTTTGTTTTTAGATAAAGCTCTGTCAATCCTTATTATTGATTCCCAGAGGCAGAAGGAGATACGACTTATCTAGTTTGTATTCTTTATTCTTGTGTCCAATGTACGCTGTTGCTTGCTGTTGTAAAAATGAAGACCCGGATGAGTTGCGATAAAAAGCAACTAAAATTATGAAGGTAAAAGAGAACACTTATAAGAAATTACTCCTACAACTGATTCCTTGATTCTATGAGAATGACTTTAATGTGAAAGGATGAAAGAAATACTTTTTGCAACTTTAGCAGTGACATATGTATACACTGTGCAAAATTTTAACCTACTAGAATATTTGGACGCAATGATTTGGAATCAGCATACTCGATAACAGTTAGAATGCATACTTTTACGCCAGAAGGAAAATAGTCGTTGCTCATTCGTAGTTTTTTGTTTTAATTTAGAATAACTGAATAGATATACAATGTTTAGTTTATTTGCTACGAGAGAGTTATTCAAAAAATAATGTGAACTATTTTTAAAAGCAAAGGAACGTTTTTCTTATTTTTTTTTTTTTTACATGAATGATATGTCGATTTTGTTTTTAAACAAAAATTGTTTTGTTCTCGCGAAAATGTTTTATTTTGAGGAAATTCAAAATCGCGGCAGAAGTAAAATAGTCGTTGCTCATTCAAAGTTTTTTGTTTTAATTTAGAATAACTGAATATATATACAATGTTTAATTTATTTGCTACGAGAGAGTTATTCAAAAAATAATGTGAACTATTTTTAAAAGCAAAATAACTTTTTTCTTTTTTTTTACATGGATGATAAACCTTGTATTGTGTAGATTTTGTTTTTAAACAAAAATTGCTTTGTTCTCGCGAAAATATCTTATTTTGAGGAAATTCAAAATCGCAGCATATCAGAGTGCTTCAGGCTTGAAGAGACGTCTGTCATCAAATCTTTGATCACTGAGATGGATGAGAGGAGCAATCTATGTGAAATTTATCGAAGAATGTGTGATGTATGCTGAAAAGAATTTTTTTTACTAAAAAATGGTTCCAAAATATTTTTTTAACAATAACGAAGATCATCATTATTAAATGAAATGTCATAAGTGCGATTTTCAACAACGGGAATGTTCATTCTTCAACCGATCTGTCTAGAAATGTATACAGTCTTTAAATAAACAATTCCTGATCATAGTTATTATAAGTCAAGAATAATGTATTTGTCGCTGCCTCCCACCAGACAGGACTTGACACAAGGCCAAAAGCTCGAAGGCCGATTAAAGTGGGGATAAAGGAGAGGTGAAGGTCGGGAACGAGCCGAGACTCGAACTCTGCTAGTCATTGACCCACTAAGTGCAATGTGGCGCTAATGAGTCAAGCAGTATCACGGACCTAAATCTAGATCCGGGCACGTATGCCAGAATATAGCTTGAACTAGACCGTGAGGTCTAGTGCTATACAAGGGGTGTATAGGGGACAAAAAAGCAGCTCGCCCACCCGAGGGTGGCCCAACCGAAGTTAGGGACCTTTCGGCCTCGAATCTGCCATTGCTTTCGATACCCCATCCGACACGAATGGCAGACGGCGCAGCCAAAAGGCCGAGGGAGTATTACAAGTCAAGAATAATAAGAAATTGATGGAAATTATTTACCAAAGATTTTCATCGATTTTTCGTCAGAAGTCAGAACAAAAGTAAATTTTTTTTAATAAAATCATATTAACTGGTGCTCTGAAACAATTTGCATTGCTTTATTCCATCTGTTATTTGAAAGCAACACAGATGTACAAACTACATAATCTATTCGAAAGGCTCATAATCCTGTAGAAACAACGAAAATAAAGTGTTGTGAAGGCACATTTGATCACAGTACAGTTAACCAGATTTTTGAAGAAATTTTGCTCGGCCTGCCAGACCCTCAATGATCAGGCAAAGACAGGTAAGACTAAAATCATAGATTTCAAAGTTGTTATCTAAGTCCAGAGGAATATCTGGTGAGTAGTAATCAGAGAGTATCAGGTGATGTCAGCATCTTACTGTCCATTTGTAACACATCGCCAAAAGCATCTGCAGCTGCCAAATTTCTTGACGTTAGAATATTGGAAAACCTTGGACTCACCCTAGTGGGTAAATGAATAGATAAAATAATAAGTATAACAGTGGTATATATATATATATATATATATATATATATATATATATATATAAGTTTTTATAGATATTTAATAGCATAGATTCTTATCTGTGACCACTAATTTCATGCCGTCTTTACGCGGTAATCATCAGGCAGTAAAACAGTGGTTACAAATAAGCACCTATGCCATTAAATATTTATAAAATACATATATAAAAATTATATTTATCTATTTATTATTATATTATCAAATAGCTCTATAACAGATATTGAGAACTCTACAAATCATAACACATAAGGTTTACCACTAACCCACAATGTGAGATCGTGACAACCATAAACTGTTGTAATGCATATATATATATATATATATATATATATATGAACGAAAAAATGGTAAGTATTGGTAAATCTGACAAAATGAAAAAATAAGTGGAAAAGTGGATAAAAAACATAACAACGGATTTAGCCATGATATTTCATCGTTGTCAGTGTTTGGTTTATTCCCTTTTCCGCTTATGTTTCCTATATATATATATATATATATATATATATATCAGCGTAACAGGTAAAAAACACGATTTTAAATCCTAGGTGAGGCTATATGCGCTCTATTTCACGCTAACGCTCATAGGAAATGGACAAAACCAACTCTTTTGCCCTTCCTCAGCTATGGGTTTGCCCAATCGGCTGGGGCTATAGAATACACTGACAGCATCTCTGCAGAGTGCTAAGCCTCCCCCCAACGAGTGTCCTATTTGTGACACTTAACAGTCTGATGGTGAGGTTCCAGGGATGCTGGAGATTTGGGGAATGCAAAGTACCCCTTCCCTGCCATTGCTCCCAGAGTGGTAGCACTTGGTGGGAACATATCGTTAGGTTAAATAGAACTAAACTCCATACTTATACAAAATTGAATTACTTGAAATAGAACTGTTTTGACATGTACACTGCGTGCTCATGCTAAACCGAATTGTTTAAAATAGAAATGTTTTTGACAATAAAACTGTACTTACACTAAACTGAATTATTCGAAATATAAATGTTTTGACATTTAACTGTGTGTAAACAAAGACGATACTTAGACTAAACTGTATATCTTGAATAAGAACTGTTTGACTAAATAAATAGCTTGAAATAGAAATGGTTTTGACAATTGAACTGTATACTTATGCTTAATTTGAAATAGAACTGTTTATTTATATAAAAATGAATTTAGCATGAAATAACCTACAAAGGTTATGCCATGAAACCCAAACACCCAACCAAAATCAGCTATGGGTAAATAGTTAGATATCCGTTCAAGAAAAAACTGATTTCAAACCAGCTTTACTCTGCTCAATAAATTACTTTGTGTCACATCCTGCCCATGGTGGAAAGGTTGGTTAAATACATACAAATATATGTGCGTGCATATATATATATATATATATATATAAGTAAAGACAGCAAAGACAAAGAGTCATCAGCTTTTGTTCATTTTCACTTTCTCATCTAGTCGATCATCAGACGTGGTCCGTTGATTTCTGTTTACTTACTAATGCCATCCTAGCGTAGATGTACTTGTTTTGTCGCCGATATACCTAACAATTTTAATATTATATATATATATATGATTTGATATGATATGATATAATACTTAGTTTATTATATTAAATACGTTACTTGTTGCAGACTTTTGTCTGAGGCATGTGAGATAACGGTCAATAAACTTTAGTTACTAGTGGAAATGAAAGTAAAAATATTTTCTGGGTGTTGCATACTGAGCTTCGGTTTGCCGATGGTAGTTAGTGTCGCGTTCGTTCTTGAGTAAACGCCCATTTGATGGGTTTGTGTAGCTCCATTGGATGCCAATGAGGCCTACAAAACATCTTGATTTGCCGAAGATGCCATAAGGCAATGTTGATTCGACGCATTTTGTTCTAACAACTCGCAGTGAACCAGAAGACGACAGCGAGTGTGATGAGTAGAATGTTCTGAATAAAACGGCAGACAAGCTCCTAAAATGGCGCTCAAATCACCATGTATATAAGCAAAATAAGGCAAATGTTTATATCTGATCAGTAAATCATGTAAGCGTATTTTTACGTTTCACAAGGAATATATATACAGTGTCATTTAATATATCAGAAGATATTAGTAATTTTTACTGGTGGCAGATTATAAACTTTCTTCACTGATAATCGCCTGAAAGCCAAACTCCTTAACATTTATTCCCAGTGAGTCATACTATAATATAAATGAAGCTTAAAGTTGACCCAAGGCCACAAGTATAGTGCATCTAGTGCGGTTCAAGCTCAAGTCTATGTAAATGACCTTAAAGACTACTCGTACTTACTATTACATCCCGACCTGGGGCCCTAAACTATAAGCATAGTTAAGATATTATTCAAGGCCAAAAATATGTCACCTAGAGAGGATCAAACTCTCTACTCAGTAACTGCAAGAGTGGAGAGCTAATTATCAAAATACGACGAAAAATATTTTGATACTAAGCATTGCTTATATTTGACTCAAGGCTGCAAGTACAGAGAACCTAAATAGGATCAACTTACAACTCAGCAAGACTCATCTGAACGACAAGGACTATTGTACACATCAATTCAAGATTTGTCGGCTTGTAAGACATTAAAATAAAGGTGAATATATATATATATATATATATATATATATATATATATATATATATATATATATATATCTTGTCTCACAGCATATCAAAAGAGGAACCTATTTAAATGATCTGGACAATTGTTTTCAGCAATTTTCTATGCCCTGTGTGTTTTGAATACGCTGACTGTATCCACTGCAGAAATGTAAGATACCTCCCAAATTTGGAAGTCAAGGTTATGACATTAAATTGCATCTTAAATGTTGGCTCCAGTTAAGGAGATGTGTGGAGTCCTCTTTTATAACCACTCTAGCCCGGAGTGTTAGTACCTGTTAGGGTCCCATCTATAGGTCAAGTAAAACTATTTAACGTTTAAACTGTATGCAAACAAATGACATATATTTAAGTGAATTGTTAAAATTAGAACTGTTTGATCATTCAACTGTGTGTAAACTAATGACTGATGTTTTAATTGAATTGTTAGTGATACATGGCAATATTTGGTACCAATTAACGCTGTATAAACGAATGAGTAATGATAAATTGAATAATCAATGTTAAATAGTAAGAATTGAAACTCTTAAACCGTGTGCCTAAATTGAAATATTGGTATAACATGACAATACTTGGAACCATCTGACTGCGTGCAAATGGATGTATAATGTTCAGTTGAATGATTAATGCTAAATAGTAATACTTGTAACCACTTCAATGTCGGCAAACAAATGATTGATATTGAATAAAAGTAAATATACATTTTTTTTTAAGCAAAGGAATTATATTGTGAATTGAATTACTATTTCCGGTCATGGTAATTCAATTCACAATATAATTCCTCTACTTAAAAAAAAATGTAAATCTATATTCTTGACCGTGAGGTGATATTTTCGCGGATGCGTATTTCTAATCCTCTAGGGAGGACGTGGCTCTGGAGGTGACCGTGTCATCTGTAAAGAGTACGGATGTAACTTGCCACACACATTTAGGTTAATTGGCCACGCAATTACCATGACTAGTTAATTTGGCGTCACTTGTGTGTGATATCGACAGAGTTTCGGCTCTCTGGTTGCTGGTTCGATCTTCAGTCGGGGAGATCACGGTATACACTGCTGATGAGACCAAAAAGGTCGGAACTCCTGTCCAGTATTTCCGTATGTCATGCATAGGTGTTCGCCGGATTTTCTGGTCATGTTAATTCAGTTCTGAATATTAATATTAAATGGCAATGATTAAAACCATTTGGCTGTGAAAAACAATAGCATTAATATTTTTCAAACAAATTAGTTCTGATTCGTTTCAAAATGAAATTACCTACAATTTATTCACTTACACACCACAAGTATATCCATTTAAATATGTGCAAATAAATGACTGATGTTGAACTGTTACTGTAACATAGCAATACTTATGACCATTTAACTTTGATCAAGCAAATGATTAACTATTAATTGAATTTTGAACAGTCTGCAGCTGCTATAGAATACAATGACTGCTTATCTGCAAAGGGAAAAGACTTCCTCAATGAGTATCCTAGATATGACACTAAACAATCTGATGGTGAGATTCCGGTTATGCTGATGCTTTGAGGAATTACTGAGTACCCCTTCATTGCCATCGCTCCTCGGTCCACTCTGTCCTGGAGTTGTAGCACCTGATAGGGTCCTATCCAATGGTCAAAAGAACTAAACTGCGTACTTATGCTAAACTGAATTGTTTGAAATAAAACAGTTTTTGACACTGAAAGTGTGTAATTATCTGAAACTGAATTGTTTGAAATAAAACTGTTTTGTATGCTAAACTGAATTGTTGGAAATAGACCTGTTTTTGACATTGAAACTGTGTACTATAACTGCTTTTACATTTAAACTGCGTACTTACGCTAAACTGAATAGTTTGAAATAGAACTAAATAATAGAATTTTGATGCTTAACTGTGTGTGAACAAAAATCTGTACTTAAACAAAACTGAATTCTTTGAAACTTTTATCGAAATGACTTAATTCGGCTTTAAATGACCCAAAAAGGCTTGATATGCCGTAAAACAAAGCAACCAACATTAATAGAATTTGTGGGACTAGATAGAAATACTTGAAACCATTTAACTGAATATAAAAAAGACCTCAGGCTCGTCTAAAAGGGTTATCAACAAAATATATTTACGAATCCTATATGTAATATATGTATAAAGAATATTTGAAAATAAATAAACTCTAGTGGTTGATATGCCATAAAATCCAACCCAACCGTACCAAACAGATGTTTTAAATTTAGAAGTAATATTTTAATAAAGACTTGTCTACAATTCAGAAACTTATGTGCAAAATAGCGATGATGTCTACACGCCTAGATTGCTGTCTAGACTTTTTGATATTTTTTAGTATGTTATAAACAAAAACGAGACAAGAAAATTCTATGATCCATATGCATCTGTTTTTTTAACTGGATCTGATATATATCAATAATGAAAAAAGAAAAGGTTCTGTTTTCTCATATTTTTGTCTTGTTATTTGTAAAAAAAGAAGCTAATCTGAAATGTTGCTGTATTTATCAGAGGATTTTGATTAAAGAATTTTAGCTGGCAGGTGAATAGACCAACTTAACAGAGCAAATAAAGAAATGAAGCGAGTATAAATCGTCTAATATTGTCTAACAGGGATGTTTACGCTGACTTAAATGGGAATTACAACGATACACATCTTTCTCGCTAACTTTCAGCAAATAAGACGCATGAAGGTAGATTTATACACCCAGGCTATTATGTCCAATTGACTCTTTTACTTCCTAATAAGCCTGTTCATGAACTCTGGGTTAGTCTGGCTCAAGATATCTCCAACTAAATGATTAGTGAGAATAAAAAAAATCCTCTATCAAGTAAAAGAGTCTTAGAGAGTAAAGAATCATTCTCTTTTATGTACGAAGAGTAATAAAAAAATTAATGTTGAAATATGCACAGCTTTAAAAAATTATATATATAAAGGGAAAATAAGTCTTGAATGCTATCGAGATATCTCGATAGCAGTCAAGACTTATTTTCATCAGGGGTTTCAGCACTTTTTGCAAAACAGGATTGAGCAAATTCTTTCCAAACCCATAAGACACTCCATACGATTTTTTTTCTTTAAACTGAATAGCCTAGTTAGTTGATGCTCAAGAATACCCCAACTTCATCTCTGCAGAGGAGTAAGACTCCACCAAAGAGAGTCCTAGATATGGCGCTAAATAATCTGATGGCGAGTCTGCAGTAATATCGGGGCTTTGGGGAACGAGACGTTCGGCTATATTGTCATTGTTACCTTGCCTACTCTGGCCTGGAGTGGTTGCATCTGATAGGGTACTATCTTTGGGTCAAATAGAAATATTTGATATTTAAACTGAGCGAAAACAAATAACTTAGGCAAAAAAGGATTTGTTAGAAATAGAACTAATAGATCATTAAAATATGTGTAAACAAATTACTGATGTTTAATTAAATTGTTAGCAAGACACAACAATGCTTGGAACCATTCAACTCAGTGGAAATAAATGAGTAAAGTTGAATAGAATAATTAATGTTAAATAGCAATACTTGTTACCACTTCATAGTGTGCAAACAAATGAGGACTGATATTACATCGTTACTGTTACATAGCAATACTTGAAGCCATTTAACTCTGTACAAACAAATGGTTAATAGTAAATTGAAATATTTGTGTTAAGTAGAAATATTTGAAGCCATTTAACTGTGTACTAAAGAATGAGCTGAGGTTCGCTTAAAAATGTATCAACAAAATGTGTTTATAAATTATATATATATATATATATATATATATATATATATATATATATATATATATATATATATATATATATATATAGGTATTATTCGGTCCAGTTAAACCAGAGTTGGAGTAATTCCTTCAGGACAAGAAAATCATTCAAAGGCTGAAATTTAAATTTTCCTGGTAGAGAGCTCAATGTAACTAATATTACAGAGCTAGATCTGAAGAAGTCCAGTTATATTTTTCTTCTTGTTTTTGGTTTACATCAGAAACACAAAACAGGATGGAAATAAATTTATAATCCTAAAATAACCGGTCTTTGTTTTTCTTTAAAGAAAGGATATACATATATATATATATATATATATATATATATATATATATATATATATATATATATATATATGCGTGTGCGTGTCTGTAAAAATAGGATTCGGCATTAAATAACCTACAATGGTTGATATGCCATAAAACACAACCAAACAAGGGTAAAATTCGTGGACGTGACATTAAAGTAAAAACAAATATTGGAAAGTCAGGAACACCATTTTTACTTTTGATTAAATAATTACAGATATAATCAAATTTATGGATTACAGCAAAATAATGCTTGTAAAATAAATATTCGCTCAAACCGTTATCATTTAAAATGAATCAACGTTAACCATAATAGAAATAATCGAAAGAAAAAACTCATCGGACAATATCACTGTGATGGTAGAAAAAAGATAAATGGATAAAATATCTTCAAACACTGCCCCTAATGGCTTTAACATAAAAACTGAAGAGCACTGCTTTGAAATATATATATATATATATATATATATATATATATATATATATATATATATATATATATATATATATATATATATATATATATATATATATATATATATATATATATATATATATATATATATATATATATATATATATATATATATATATATATATATATATATATATATATATATATATATATATATATATATATATATATATATATATATATATATATATATATATATATATATATATATATATATATAATATATATATATATATATATATATATATATATATATATATATATATATATATATATATATATATATATATATATATATATATATATATATATATTATATATATATATATATATATATATATATATATATATATATATATATATATATATATATAAATATATTCATGCAGGACATTGCTTTTATTTTTTTACTTACAAAAATAAAAATACACAAAAGAGTTTCGTAAGGAAAACAAAGCATATGCCATCTTGATGTTTAAAAAAGGAAAAAAAATAACGTATCAGCGAACAATGAACCAGGCTTAACTTTGTCAGTAAAGTTTAACCTCGTAAATTATTCTTTTTTGAACAAGAGTTAATTCACACGTGAATTTCGCTTATTAGATATAAAGTAGATTACTTCCATTTCAATGCGAAATCACGCAGATCAATTCAAAATGTTGATATATCACTGGAAACATTTGCGATTGAAGAAACACCGATCAAAGCACAAAACTGACGATGAACACAGAAACCATTTAATCTACGACATAGTGAATGATCGACTCCGAAACCTTTTGGAATCTGATGTAAAAAAAACCCACTAAATTTGAATAGATAATTAACCCTATTTACCAACCCCTCCGCTCGGGCAGGATATGACACAAGGTCAAATTTTTAAGCGGGGTTTAACAGGTTTGAATTCAGAGTTTTCCTTCTCCTGGACTAGTTGCCTCACCAAGGCTGAAGAAATCAGTCTGTCCTACTATTTACCCATAGCTGGAGGGTGAATAATTGGATTCATACCTTTTCCAAGGGTATTAGTGCTATGTGAAATGCGATCAGTCTTGTCCAGGATTTGAACTCGTGTCGTCGTGTCCATTTCCTACGACGATAACCATTACACCACGGGCACCTCCAATAAATAGATACTTAATAAATATTCTGATCGTTACCATTGCAGATCACCACGAACAGCTTAAATCGCACTTCTAGTATATAGTATTCAAGCCTCCAAGCCGTGACTATTTGTTACGGATCGGGGCACTAATCCCGTAACCTGATTTTGGTCAGGAGAGAGATATTCATGTAGTGTGCCTTGGAATGGAAAATGTACCCTGACGGGGCCAATCTCTTTCAAGTTTATAAGTGGTTTAAATTCAGAATTTTCCTTCTCCGAGATTAGTTGCGATGCCAGTATTTAAGTTCCAAGTCTGACCCACTAATTATCCATGGCTGGATGAAGAATAGTTGGATACATACCTTTCCTAAGAATACTAACGCTATATGAAATGCAAACAGCTTCGCTAGGGATTTGAACTCGGATAGCCGTGTCAACTCCCCAAGACAATAACTGTTAAGCCATGAGCACTTCTAAGTGGCAGGTTATATTCTAATAAAACTTTTTTCTGCTCTTTTTTACAATTAATGATGATTATGCCAATAAAGTTGGACTTTAAAAAGTAAAATTTCTATTAGCCTTGAATGCAGGCCACAATTCTAAATTTGTTTCCAAATAAAGACTTAGTTTAATGTTATAATTTAATGGGTGTATATTGCCACCCTTTTAAGAAAAAAAAACTTGTTGAAGAACATTTCAGATAGCTTCAACTTGATTTTGTGACACAGTTTTGATTTTAATTGGAAGTCACATATGTATTTTAATGAGTAATTCTCGGTGTATGATTTGTTGATCTGATTTTAATCCATTGATCTTAACGACATGTCAATCTGTTTAGAGTTATTTTATGCCTGGAGCTGTGGGAATCCCATTTATTGTACGGCCATAATTTTCTAATTGTTTCTATTGATTTTTTTACATAATCATAGGATATTAAATATTCCGATTGAATAAAAATAATTTGCTCACAACTTCATGGTTTCAAGTATTCCTATCTTATAATAATAATCAAATGGCTTCAAGAAATTATTTTTACATAATAATATTCATTTGTTTGCTCATATTTATATTTTTTCAAGGGGGTAATAATTATTATCCTTAGTAATCATTTATAGTTCCGGTAACTATTCTTAATACAAATAATTTGCAGTCATATGACAACAAGAATTCTGATCTTATTCGAATAATTTTTAAACCAGGTCAATTTTACTGATAGATGGGATCCTTAGATACACGTACATTCCTGTTGGTTAGTTAGGTTTTTATGGCATATCAACCCTCGTAGGTTGATATGCCATTAATACTATATATATATATATATATATATAATGCAAGCTCTTCTAACGAATTGAGAACTCTGGTATGCAATTGTGTAAAATGTAAACAAACGAAAGCTAATACATACGCATTATAATTCCTGAGTTGATGTATGTTACCAAAATGGCTGAGCGATTAGACGCCATGTCTAGCGTAAAGTTAGGCGGGTTTCGATTCCAGCTTGAAGCGTCCTGTGGGTCTAATCACATTGAAGAGTTGTGATACAACGAAAAAGTCTGTCTCTTGATGAGAATATAGATATGATGAGTTGGTGAAATTTAAACGATGCAGAGCTCATTAATTTGGATACAGTTAAATTGTTTCAAGCATTGCTATGTAACATTAACTATTCAATTTAACATCAGTCATTTATTTGCTTACAGCTAGACAAACCATTCTATTTGGCCTAGAAATAGGACCCTAACAGGTACTACAACTCCGGCTAAGAGTCAACCTGGGAGTAATGCCAATGAAGTGGTACCGTACATTCCACAGAGCTCCAGAACAGGAGACTCACCATCTGATGCAATTCAGTGATTTACCCAATATACTAACATTTTTTGAATCTTGTTGAGTTTTGCCAAAGGTCTAACGACAAAATATACTCAATTCTCTATTTTTTTTTGGCACGTGCGTGTTTGATGGAAGGTAAAAGGTCAAAATATTGGTTTTCTAACTAGATTTTTGCCTATTTCTATAATTAAATTTCCTGTTGACGTCATATCAATATGACATGTGGTAAAGTTTAAAGACTTTGGAAACCTTTTGTCATTTAATGATCTGTGGGAAAAGATATTGACCAATGGGATAAGAGTTATTATAGTGCTTCACACAAAGAAAATAATTTCACATAGCTACAAAGTTAAGAGAACAATAGGATAATTTGAATAGTTATTAAATTAACAAAGACATTAATTAAAGGATTAAATGGAATGAAAAAATTATCAAATTAAATAACATCTTTTTAAAAAGTGAATTGAAAATTTCAATAACAAATTAATTTGCAATACTTACTTTTATAAAACATAATTGGTTTTAATATATATATATATATATATATATATATATATATATATATATATATATATATATAAAGAAAAGTTGGTGACACTAATCGAAGGCGACCCGAAGGCACCTTTTTCAATAGCTACTATATCTAGGTGTACTCCATTCATTTGATTACTCCACTTTACCCTTGATCCATACCTTATAATGCCTGTGTTAAGCAAGAAAGCATTAAGTACCATTTTTTGGAGTGTTTGGTCTGACTCGACCTGCGATTGAACCCTGGTCTCTCAGTCCATTGGCGAACACTCTGACCATTATAACAATATTTGAAATATTGGTTACCTGATTAGATATATTTAATGGCAAGTTGTTGGAATTCGGGAGGCATCTTGTTTCTGGTTGAGTGATACAATATACTCCTTCTACGTAACAAGGCTGCATTAAGTCGATACTCAGTTAATTTGACATTGTTTATATGCGACTTAGTGGTGTCTGATTGGATAATCTACCGCTTCTCTCTCAGTCGCCTTTCATTGGCTAATCTACGGTTCGTACTGATGGGAAAGTCTATAGATATTTGCTGACAATTTGTAGACGGCCGACACATAGGAATCCCTCCTCTAAAAATAATCCAATACATGTCAACCAGTCTAGAGATTTTTTATGCCTTGAAGTTGGATCATCGTGTTTATTGTACGTTCTTATTTAAATTTTTCTGTGTTGTTGCGTCCTGGGAGTTTTTCTTTTTTTTTTTGGCACAGGGTCATATCGAATTCGAATACTTTTTCAACAGATCTAATTTGTCCCATAGATGGGGGCCTAATAAGTACTACCGCTCCAGAACAGAGTGAACCTGGGAGTAATAGCAATGAAGGGTTACTTCACACTTTCCATATCTCTACAAAAGTAACCAGCCCATTAGATATAGTTTAGTGTCATACCAAGAACTCTTTTTTGGAGGAAGAAGTCTTACCCTATGAGAGAGGATACAGTAACATAGCACTAATACCCTTGGGAAAGGTACGAATCCAATTATTCACCCTCCAGCTATGGGTAGATAGTTGGGAAGACTGAGTTCTTCAGCCTTGGTGAGGCAACTAGTCTAGGAGAAGGAAAACTTTGAATTCAAAACAGTTTAATTCCGCTTAAAAAATTGACCTTGTGTCATATCCTGCCTGAGCGGAGGGGTTGGTAAATATGGATAGAGGATACTGTCAGCATACTCTAAACCATACAAACAGGGAAATTGATCCACAGAGTACTCTCTCTCTCTCTGATTTATGATCAAATCACCAAAGTTATGCTGCGATAAAACAATCCAGGATTGAAATAAGTGACTACTGAGCAACAGTGCGATCAGTTAGAAAACCAAGACCTGAGTACCTGAAAAAGCAAATGTGAATAAATAAAAATATATTATACCATATAATACACATATACATCATAAGAGGTAGCATTCGACTGTCATTCAATAAATAAGCGTAAGTTTTATGAAAAAAGCAAAAAAAAAATCCAATTTTTTTTATATAAATATAAACTCTTGTTAGTCAATGGGACAGAATGGGAGTAAATAATGGATTGTAATCCGACTATTTTAAAGAAAAATTGATAACAAAGTAATCCAAGTAAAAGAAGAGATTTACTGAGAAGCGAAGTTGACTATAGCGTTTCGGTTCTAATGAACCATCATCAGGTCTATTTGGGTGATATTAGTAACGTTAATTCTTCGACTCAGATTTAAACTCTGTATTGCTTGTAATTGGTTTATACCTAATATTATTTCAATCTCGATAAATATTTGTTTTGAGGCTATTCAAAATAATGGAAAATGAAACACAGTGCACCAAGGCTTGAAAAAGACTTGTAGTCAAAGGTTTAGAGGCTTAGAGAAATGTGATCTCCACGGAAAAGCATGCTTTGCAAAAAAAATTCTTACGAATGGACTAAGAATGGGGTTGTCATTACGTGCTTTAGTCAAAAAATCAGTCAATGGAGTGGGAAAATACGGACGCTTCGGTAAAGAAAACATTCTCGGCGCAGAGCTCATTAAAGATGGTAATGCTGACGATCTTCATAAAAAAAACAATCATAATTGATTTCTTTGAAAAAAGTTCAGCTGTAAAACAGAGCTTCCTATTACTAACACATTTGGCAGAATTCCTCTCTTTTATCTAATGACTTTCTCATTAGCGTAAAATATATATTGAAGGGTGTGTTCCATGAAGAATAATACATTAAATGGTTTTATTCAAACTTAGGCTTTAAAGACATCGTCATAAATTTATGTGTCTTGACTATGATATTAAACTACATCTGATTGTGAGGTGCCAGTCATGGTGTTTTGCATAATGTAGAGTACCCTTTCATTACCATTACTCTCAGGTCCACTCTGATCCAAAGAGGTAGTACGCGTTAGGGTCCCATCTTTAAGTCAAATAGAACAGTTCAATACTTTAATTGCCCAGTCGACAGAGGCTGCAGAATACACCGAATGCTTCTCTGCAACGGTTTAAGACGCCCCTACGAGTGTCCTGGATATGACACCAAACAATCTGATGGTGAGGTTCCAGTGATGCTGGAGCTTTGGGGAATGCGGGGTACCCCTTCATTGCCATTACTCCCAGGTCCAATATAGCCCAGAGTTGTAGCACCTGATATCTATGGGTCAAATTGAACTAAACTGCGTATTTATGCTAAACGGAATTGCTTGAAATAGAACTGTTTTGACATTAAAACGATGTACTTGAGCTAAACTGAATTGTTTGAAATAGAACTGCTGGAATAAACTAATTGGCTTGAAATAGAAATGTTTTTGACAACTAAACTGTATTTATGCTAAACTGTATTGTTCGAAGAATGAAAATTTATTTGGCATTAAATAACCAACAAAGGTTGATATGCCATAACACACAAACAAACACACAAATAAAATCAATCGTTTTCAAGGGATTATTAATATTAGATATAATTATTAGTTTTAAATAGCAGTTCTTGAAACCCTTTAAATGTCAGCAAAGAATTGAGTAATATTTAATTACATAGGAATGCATAACGAACTGGACATTGGCATAATGGTTAGAGTGTTCGCTAATGGGCCGGGAGACCCTGGGTTCAATCCCAGATCGAGTCATCCCAAAGACTACCTTGCTTAACACTCAGCATTATAAAGTAAGGATCCAGGGCAAAGTGGAGCGATCCAGGGAATGGAGTAGCGCCCTTCCCTACACCTTAATGTACTAGCTATCGTAAAGGGAGCCTTCGGGTCACCCTAGACGACGGTCGCCAACTTTACTTTGCTAACATAATGAACGGAATCCTTACTGTTAAATACCCTTTATTAATTTTAAATAGCAGTACTTAAAAATATCTATCAAGTGAGATCAAGCTAGTTTAAAAATAAATTCACCAACAAAATATTCAGTTAAAAATTATCTATGTATTATCATCATCACGCCATGCTATGAGCACGGATTTCCCATATTCTCCCTCGACATTCGTCTCTCTCGTTCATCGCATTCAGCAGGTCCTTTAGATTTCATCCTGAGACTGTACAGAGCTGTTGTAGGTAAGTTCTAGCCAGACGTCTAACATCTGCTTGCCCGTGTGAAGGAGTCCTCATAAGAACGTCATTTATGAGCTCACCTTTACTTCTCCAGCAGGGTCCCGCATGACTTGTTCGTCTGATTTGAATGGCTCTAGAGATGGGAGGAAGGTGCTGCTTTGTTCAATATGACTCGTAGCATTTTTCTGCAATTGCCGTCAAGTTTTTTCTTTACGCACTTGGCCAACGTCCATTTGGTGAATCCATAACGTAGTATGGACATGACCGCTGCTTGGAAAAATTGCGTTTTATTTTATCGGATAGCTGGCAGCAGGTGATATAGGCTTCCATGTCAATGCTTACAAAATAGAGTACATGTATTTTAATCAAAATCATCAAGAGACATCTCCACCCTAGCAGATAGCTCCTTGAATCTAGTAGACAAATTCACCTACCGCTGAAACAGCGTCTCATCTACGGAAAATTACATCAATAAGTGACGAGCGAAAGCACGGTCAGCTATCCATAGGCTATCAGTCATACGGAAGTCTGGCCTATATATATATATATTTATATATATATATGTGTGTGTGTTTGTGTGTGTGTAGACAGGATTTAGCATTGAATAACCATCAAGGATTGATAAGCCATAAAGTCAATCCTCTAAACTAACCTTAAGTTTATGATGGGGGAGTTTTTACGTGAGGACAAAAAATGACTGTTACTTTAAAATCATGAGCAACTTTGTTAATGGTTATTAGAGTTTTTGTTGTTGTTTTCTGTTATTGCTGTTGTTGTCAGTGGTGGTGGTGGTGGTGGTGTGTGGGGTGGTCTGTTTATGCATCACTTGCAATCCGGCAGACTATAAAGAAAACATGACTTTTCTATCACGCGTTGTCATTCAAAATTGTCACATAAACCATTGCGACGAAACAAACTAAATTGGCGCTTCACCTGATATGACGTTTAACGTGGTCCAAGAGCAGGGCATTGTGTGTGAGTCTGAATCTCACAGAGTGTCTCAAACTTTAGACTGGTGCCAAAAATAGTAAAATTTGTTGAATGACTACTACTCTCCTCACCCCTAACCGAAAGATTTAAAAACAGCTACAAATATTAGATTTTGCATGAGATGGGCTACAGTAGAAGGAGAATCGGCCAGAGTAACAGTCTGGAATCTTTCTCTAAAACAGATGAATGAAAAAGAAGAAAAAATAACGCTAGTTTAATGTTAATTAACAGTCACGTCTTGACGGAAACAAATAATTTATGAGGTGTTTCAGCCGTAAAAAGAAAAATGGAATTTTCTTATTCAATCCTTTCTTTTTATGTTCTTATGTTTATTTATTTTTATTTTTATTTATTTTTTTTTTTTTGGTACTTTTGTTATTTTCATTAGATTGGGTTTTGGAAAAGACAAAATAAATACAACTATTTTTTTGTAACTTAAAAGAGAAAACGTAATGTATATATCACCCTTGAAGATAGAAACATTACCGAAGACTTAATCAACTTAAGTTTTTAATTTAAATTGAACATTTGACTGAAATGAATCATTTTGGCTTTCGGTAAAGTAAACTAAATCTAAGCAAACTTAATCGAGAAAGTAAAACCTGTTAGGTCTTAAGAAAGTAAATTGTATGGACTTAACTATGTCTGGCCAATGACTTTAACATAAAAGAATTTAAGTTAATGTACGCTTTTTATGCCGTATTCCCCATTTGTATATATGAACTTTTCGGATAAAACACATGAAAATGTGTGTATAATAGTAAGTAAAGGTGGCGACATTAGTCGAGGATGACCAGAAGGCCCTCTTTCCAATAGCTACTACATCAAGGTGTAGGGGAGGGTGCTACTCCTTCCCTGGATTGCTACACTTTACCCTTGATACGTACCTTATATTGCTGAATGTTAAGCAAGGGAGTATCAAGTACCATTTTTGAAGTCTTGGATTGAACCCAGGTCTTCCGGAACATTCTCGAACACTCTCCCCACAAGCCCAATCATGCAGCAAAAGAAAAACCACTGATAATTATTTGTTGGTGGTTTAATTCGAGTTTTATGGCATATCAAACACTGTGGGTTATTTGCTGCAAAATCCGGTTTATATATATATCCTGTTTTTTATATATATATATATATATATGTATATTGTCATCCACAGTCAGACCTGTCTCGTTCTATCAGAACTCTTCAGTGTGGCTAGACAGGCTAGCTTCTCGAAGCTGGGATCGAAACCTGGCTGACTAGCAGAAACGCCAATCCAAGATTCTACCACTCAGGCACGAGGAAACCAGCGTAAGCGAAGGTAATTTAATCGTTTATGTATCACATTTGTTTTTGTTTACATATATCCGCTTAACGGCAACCGAGAGCTCAATTCATTTGAAGAGCTTTGCATTACGTTAGTGGCAACCATTACTTCCCTCGCTAGAGAGCTCAACCCCACAGTCAGCTTGGTTTCGATCCCAGCTTCGGGAATCTAGCCTGTCTAGCCACACACACACACACACACACAAACACACACACACACACACACACACTATATATATATATATATATATATATATATATATATATATATATATCCAGTCGCGCTATTATGTTCCCTTTCGGACAAATACCCGTAGAAAAGGTATGAACCCTCTTATCCTCCCAACTATGGGTTAAATAGTTCCTCTTCTATCCTTCTAAAAGGGTGAATTTGGCATCAGGTAACCCAATAAGTTTGATATGCCATAATATACCAAACAAACAATATATATATATATATATATATATATATGATTTGTAAGGGGATAATTTGTAGATAATTATATTTTTAAACTAGTTGTTAAAGCTTATTTGTGTGTACACGGTTGAATTCTTTCAAGTATTGCTATTACGTAAGTAATTCTATTTATGAAGTACTCCAATGTCATGAATAATTTGCTTATAGCTCTATGGTTCCAAATAACTAATAAGGATAATCCTTTGTAAATGATTGACCACTTCTATTTGATCAAATGATGGAAACAATGCTGGTGCTACTTATTCGGGTCAGAGTGGAACTGGGACTAATGACAAAAAAGAAGTACTCCACAGTCCCCACAGGTTCAAGACTCGAATCTCACCATCAGATGCTTTTTAATGTCATATCAAGGACACTCGTTGAAGCAGGGATACTCTTGCCATATTTAATAATCCTTGGTTACAGAGTGGAAATATAATTTGTTAAATTAGATAAGATTCCCTAGTATATGATTACTCCTAATTATACCAGCAGATTGATATGCAGTATATATATATATATATATATATATATATATATATATGTGTGTGTGTGTGTGTGTGTGCTCGCGCGCGTGTGTGTGTATGTGTGTGTGTGACTTTGTAATTACAACATTAGGAATAGTATGAATCCGTTATTTCTACTGTAATGAGTATATAGTGGGACAGATTAAGCTGTTTACCTCTTGTCCGGCATAAATGTCTTGGAAACGGAACACTCAAAAACCAAACCAGTTATTCCTCTAAAAAGATTAATCTTGAATTTCACTGTGCCTCTTGCAGATGCGACTGGATTAATGCATATATATTCAGCTCAATAAGCGTCTCAGATAATAAAAACAAAATTTCCACTGGTTTCTAAGAAAAAATAGCATTTTGATTTTACTATGGAAATTTACTGATGATGATAGAATGTAGTCACCAAACAAATTTCGGACAAGTTTTATAAAACATTGAACAGAAGCTCCTAAGTCTTGAAAGACGGAAAGAGAAAAAGAAACTTTCTGTGTTTTTTTTTTAAGAAAAAGTGTTTTATAAAATTTTGCTTCATTTAATAAATAAGGTAGATGTATCATTACAAAATCTCACTGGGAAAATAATTTGTTTTACATTTTTATATAATTTCCATTCTTTAAAACACATTTTTTCCTTGGAAAAAACTAGCATTTCTTTTCTTTCTGCATAGAATTCTATGGACTTAGAATTTAGCCAAATAGCTGATGATGCTCTTCACATTATCATCGCTTGAAAACTTCATATTCTGCTATTGTTTGATGGGGTCAAACATAGGGAAATCAGATGGGACCAGTTTTGTACAGTAAAAACGATGTAACAGCTGTTCCAAACCGAAATGTCTGATGGCGTCTATGATTCTTGCAAAGCCGTTAATTGTCTTAGTAAAACTTAACAACAACTGACCTTCCTTGACCTACCTCTCCCCTAACTTTAGGTGGTCTTGCTTGGGCAGACTTGAAGCCGAAAGGACCCCGGTTTCAGCTGGGTCACCTTTGGGTTGGCAAGCTGCAACATTGACAAGCGATCCATGCCCAGCGGACTTGACGCCGAAAGGCCCCAGGCTTCAGCTGGGCCACCTTTGGGTGGGCGAGCTGCAACATCGACTCTTTTGTCACCTTTGTATAGCACTGTTCCTCACTGTTCAGTTTAAGCTAGAATTAGGCATTCGTGCATGGATCATGTTTCGTCCATCAGGCCCACACTAAGTGGACCGATGACCAGTCATGCAGGGATCGGGCTGAGGCTCGGGTCCAAACTTCCCCTTCCCTAATTCCCACTACAATCCAACCTTCGAGTCATTGACTTTGTGTCAAGTTTTGTCTGGTTCTCAGTACTTATGACAGATTTTCCCATAAATTTCACATGGTATGCGCTTCACAGTAAGCGAAGGTTGATGACAGATCTCTTTTCAAACCTCAATCCCACTGTTTGATTTGCATCTATTATGAAAAGCCTTCAAACAAATATTTTATTAAGGTTAACATGATTTTTGTTATAAACGAGAAGAGAGAGAGAGAGAGAGAGAGAGAGAGAGAGAGAGAGAGAGAGAGAGAGAGAGAGAGATCAGTATTAACAGAAAAACATTTTAAAACTAGTTGGGATATTTTGAAAGAAATATTTGTGTAACAACGCTGGAATTAGTATATAGAATGCTGACTCAGTTGCGAAGAAAATGCATTTCTATCTTAGTGCCTATAGTTTCACTTTCAATCCTTTTCACCAATATTCAAAGACACACACACACACACACACACACACACATATATATATATATATATATATATATATATATATATATATATGAGAGCTTTTAATTTCCTATGTAGTATTCCTAAAATATATTTGTTTTTAATTTATTTTGAATATATCCAAGATTTTTCTCACTAACGTAGTCGCTCTGTATTGTAAATTTAATGGATATTTCCTCCCTCTGTATAGAAAACTTAGTGGATATTGTACTGTGCCTTACAAATTTAGGGTATATTTTTGCTCTATATATTAGATACAGTTAATATTTTAATTCCGTATCGGAAATTCAGATGATATTTTTTTATAATATGTTACTATCTATTGGATATGTTAATCATAATTCTTAACAAAACATGTTGAGTGGGAAAACGGTTGTGACGAATTTGAGGTTATTGGGTAAAATCTAAATTTAAAGAACAAAAGACAAAATAATAAACATTATTTTAACTGAATAGAAAATATTTTTCTCAGAAGGGTTATTCTCAAGAAAAAAGAAAAAAAACACAAACAATCTTAGAGGGTAAGATCTATTCAATAACAACCATATTTACCAACCCCTCTGGCTGGATATGACACAAGGTCAATTTTTAAGCGTAGTTTAACAGGTTTGAATTCAGAGTTTTCCTTCTCCTAGACTAGTTGCCTCACCAAGGCTGAAGAACCCAGTCTGCTCCACTATTTACCCATAGCTGGAGGGAGAATAATTGGATTCATACCTTTCCCAAGGATATTAGTGCTACGTGAAATGCATATAGTCTAATCCAGGATTTGAACTCGCGTCACCGTGTCCATTTCCTACGAGGATAACCATCACACCACGGGCACCTCCATCTATTCTATAATAACGCCTATCGATTATATGGAAATCAGACCTAACCGATAAAATGAAACGCAGTTTCTTCCAGGCAGCGGTCACATCGATACTGCTATGTGGATGCACTACATGGACGCTAACAAAACGAAACGACTGGAGAAGAAGCTAGATGGCAATTACACAAGAATGCTGCGTGCAATCCTGAACAAGTCCTGGCAGCAATACCCCACAAGACACCAACCGTACGGCCACCTACCCCCTATCACGAAAACTATCCAAGTTAGACGAACCAGACATGCAGGACACTGCTGGAGAAGCAGAGATGAACTCATAAGAGATGTACTCTTATGGATCCCCACACATGGCCGCGCAAAAGCAGGACGACCAGCTCGAACGTACATTCAGCAGCTATGTGAGGATACAGGATGTTGTCCTGAAGACCTGCCTAGGGCGATGAACGATAGGGAGGAGTGTCGAGAGAGGGTCAGGGATATCCGTGCTACCAGCGCGATATGATGATGATGATGATAATTTCATTTGGTTTTAAAAAGAAAATATGTACATAAATGGACTCCACGTAATCTGGGTCATCAACTTGCATCCCCTTTCTCTCTTTTTCTGTAAACCAATTTGACTTTATAAATTACTAAGTAAGCTAAGCTTAATCGTGGCAGAAAATCACAAGCATGGGTCACTCAGTTATGATTAAACTCGCTGCTGAGTGGGGATTTATTTGCAAGACGTAGTTGTAAGCCATTTTCACTTATAGAATAACTTTAAACCTTAATGATCCAACTTTCTGTCCATTAATAAGACGAATGAAACCAAGTTATTGCTGGCTTTATAACTGGAGCGAGTCAAAAGGTTAGCAATATTTTGGTAACGTGAGGCATGATTCATCAGCTCTGGATGTTTTTACCAAACTGGAAATTGCCGAGTTTACTTGTTACTCTGCGAGAACCACTCACTGGACAAGCTTCTATGGATCATAGCACGACCTTGGAATCAAACAGTTCTTGCCTGATCATTACGGTTCCTGCAAGATGAGTAAAATTTCTTTCACCATCTAATTACTATACAATGACCAGCTGCGCTTTCACTTTTTGCACAACAAATATTTTTTGTTACTTTTGCGGCTTTATAGCTTAGTTTGATCTTGTAAAGCGTAAGTTCTCCAATTAGACTACATTGTAGGTTCATTTGTGTGGCTTTCAAATCTCATGCGGAGTGAAATAATACACAGTGTGTGAACGCACCAACAACCACAACGGGCATGTACTACGCTTTGAAATGATTTGGTCATATGATATACACGCTGAAAAGTAACACGTACAAAAAATTTTATAAACTATTGACTCGCCCAAAAGAAAACTGGAACTGATTTTCATTAAAAATTTTGATATTTTTGCGAAATTTATTTTTAACTGAATTTTGTTACCTTTTATTCTATCAAGAATCTACTGAATTTGTCTAATATATAAATATAAATCTCTCTCTCTCTCTCTCTCTATATATATATATATAGAGAGAGAGAGAGAGAGAGAGAGTTTGTGTGTGTGCGTGTGTCTGTGTTTATATCTGATTAATTCTTTCTCACATCTTGTAAACTATACCATCATCGGAGTGTGAAAGCCATTTGCACCGTTTTTCTATTACCGGTCGAGATTGTATAATGTTATGTTCTGGCCGGATGACCATGTCAGTCCATAAAAATGCCAATAAACTGGACATTGTCCAGCACCATGTTTTGACCATAACGGAGATGATTTGGCCGGCCGTCTGGGATTGCCTTCAAATCCGCTTGCTGACAGATTCGCCCGTTATTATTATGATTATTGTTAATAAAAGATGTCTAATGTCTGCATAGATGCGGCCTACTTATTATCCTATCCAGGAATAGATTAAGATTGAGACTGAGAGAAAGGTGTTGGTCTGAAGATTAGGAAATCGAAAGCGAGTGTAAAATTTGTTAAGATTGCTGGCACGTTGAAATAAAATGTGCAAAAGTTAATAAAAAGAGATTTGCTTAGAAAGAATTCGGCAACGTTTTCTTACAGAAAACAGTTGAATCAGAACATTGATATATATATAAAAAAAATAGTTAAGGAAAAAGAAAAAAATGCTGGCTATTTTATTAAGAATAGAGAAGTGTTTATTTTTCTGTTCTTTATAGAGGGACAAATGGTTTTGAGTAAAACAACAGACTTTGATGTTATACTTAATGGACCCACTGGAGAAATTTAAAAAAACATTTTGCACCCGATGGAAAAGTAGCTTTACATCGAGATAACTTGAAGTTGAATGTGTTCAATATCATGACCCCCCCAACATATATATATATATATATATATATATATATATACCAGGGAAAGGAGTAGCGCCCTCCCCTACACAAAAGGGAGCCTTCGGGTCACCCTCGACTACGGCCGCCAATTTACTTATATATGTATATATATATATATATATATATATATCGCGTGTCTAGCCTCACTGAAGAGTGGTAACACAAGGAAACAGTCTGTCTGTGGATGATAATAATGCTCCCCCCCAGGAGTTGAGCACTCTAGTGGGCTGCCACATATGCTGAAATTCAATAGCTCTTTTCAAGAATTGAGCACTCCAGGTGGCCGAAAATATATGTGTAAAAGAAACTAAAAATTTTTTTCATTATATTCGACTTGCATAAATGCAGCCGGGTTTTGAACGCAGTTTGAATCATTTCGCGGGTGTAGCTACACTAAAGACTTGTGATACAACGTAACAGACTGTCAGTAGATGCCTCTGTGTGTGTGTGTGTGTGTGTGTGTGTGTGTGTGTGTGTGTGTGTGTGTGTGTGTGTGTGTGTGTGTTCGCATATATAGTCATATGGACTACTATACCTGAACACACCTGCGTTGGCCAGAAAAAAATTACCTTAATTTCATCGGTGCAGACAGTGATTGCCGTCAATAGGACTTTCTACGAGCGAGGACCGATTGAAATGGACTGATGAGGTTATATATATATATATATATATATATATATATATATATATATATATGTGTGTGTGTGTGTGTGTGTGTGTGTGTGGGTGCGTGTGTGTGTGTGTGTGTGTGTGTGTGTGTACACAATTATGGTCATAAAGATCAGATCCACGTTAAGAAAAAGTATAAATGAGAAATAACGTTTTTTAAAGCTTCATAGAACATTTTTTCAAGGAAAAATAAGCATATAAAGGTAAACTATATAATCGCAAAATATAAATCTCAATAAACTTATTTTGATAAAGTTATAAAAATAAAAATATAACATTCGAAAAAAATACCGGATCAAAAACATCAGAACGATTAAAGAAATTCGAAAAAGTTAATAATTATTTTGTATAATTAAAAACATTTTTAGGGTAAAAATATAAAATAGGGTATTTTACTAAATTACACCAGCCCTTCACCGGTTCTTTCATTGTTAAACATGGTGAAAAAATCTGTGTCATCATTGGAACTTAGAAAACTGATAGTCAAGTTATGTAATGAAGATAAATTCTCGATTGAGGACATTTCAAAAACTGTTGGGAAATCTGAATATTATATTGATAGTGTCACGTGGTCTCCACTGAGAAGATGGAAATAAGGAATTTCTACTACCCCTCCGTGTCTAAGTTAGCCGGCCACCCAAAAGAATGACTATTAAGAGTGATAGAAATGCAGGTCAATCCCTAAGTAACAAATCCAGGTCAGAGTGAAAGCTGACAGATGTTTGTACTTTGTGACCAGATGGGTAAAGAAGTGGGTACGAAGACATATAGTACCCCTAACGAATCGCCTGACCAGGGAGAAGAAGAGAGAAGCCAAATGATTGGCTGGGGCCCTAGAGCGGAAGTGGGAGCTCCTTCCGTCAGCAGAAGTAGGGAAAATTAGTCTTGGGTCAGACATCGTCGTGACCAGATGGGGTGAAGCGCATGCCAAGACTCCGGGAAAAGAAAGACGGAAATATCTTGGACAAGAAGACAAGGAACCCTACTTTCAAGCCGAACTCCAAAAATTAAATAAATGCCGTCAACCCGAGAATAAAGAAAAAAAAAGGGAGAAAGAAAAATGCTCTCCAAAGGAAAGTCGTCTAAAGATAAGTAGACTTTAAAACTGTTTCTCCCTATACACAATTATATATTCTCTCTCTCTCAAGTTGAAGAAAGACTAAAGACGAAAGAAAAGAAAAGAAGAAAGACATTAATGTTTCCGTACTATCGCTTTATAATATAGTTGACACTTTGAAGATGTGTATCTATGTGTAGTAAAAAGACATATATTTTAATGTTCCCACGTGCTCGAGTCGTTTTTTTGTGTTGTCTGCTACCGAGCTGTTATCATATTTTTCTTTTTCAGCTCCTATTCGCCTTATGTTATGCTGGCTTAAAATTGTCCTATAAATTCCTTTAAAATTCTTATACGGGAAACCGGATTTGTCGACTACTATAATTAATATTATTACGTATAAACCTAGAGGTCCATATCTTCCATTGCTCTAGGGGTAGGAAGACCAGTGGCCTTGGTGGGTGTGTGAATAGTGTGAAAATTGGAAACCCCATGCCAACGGCGGCCAGTCTAGCTATAAATTAACCCCCACATAATATGCCAGTTCCTATATGCCCGAGAAAGGACTCTGAACAAGGACTTATTCTACAAGGGATCAAGTGCCAGTCTGCCCCGTCTTCACACGTGCGAAAAATAAAGTCCCGTTTTGGGATTCTAGTTAATTTGCAGTCACAATAGTATTTTAAGAAAACCTAAGGAAACTGGGTAACGTGAAGCCAAGAAACTACCTGGTAGACCTAGGAAAACTGCTGCAAAGGAAGACAGATTGATTGGCGATTGATAAAAAAAGGATTGATTTATGACAGCAACTACTATCTCTTAAAGAGCTGGTGCTAACGTTAGTATTAGTAATATCAAGGCACACTATTTTCCGAAATAAATGTGAACAGCCGAGTAGCTTCTAAGAAGCTTTACATTCCTAAAAAGAATAAAATGAGCCGATTGAAATTTACCACTGAACACGTCATATGGACGGAAGAACAGTGGGGTGTGTTCATTACAGCGATGAAGCAAAGTTTAACCTGTTCGGTTGTGTGGGAGAAGGTTCGTTCAACGCAGTCCGAAGGAACGATATTCACCTCTGTGCACTAAAAGCAGCGTAAAATTTAGAGGGGGAAGTGTGATGGTATTTTGCATGATTTCTGCTGCTGGTACAGGATCCCTGGTCAGGATAAACGGTAAAATTAATGCAACTGTATACAAAGGGATATTGTAGAAACATGTTGTTCCTAATTTGAAAACTGCAATTAATCAACCAGCTGTATTTATGCAAAATAACGCTCCGTGTCACACAGTGAAGTCTGTTAAAACATTTCTTTCTGAGGATGACGTTACTGCTATGGAGTGCCCTGCTCAAAACCGAGACATGAATCCTATTGAGACTGTTTGGAAGTTACTTAATGAAAGAATTAAGGAAAAGAATTTGTGAAACGACGAAGAACTATGGATTACTTTGAAAGGAGAATAGGAAAAAATATCTGTTGATGAATGCAAGACATTAATTTGTTGATGTAGCAAAAGATGTCAAGCTGTAAAGGTCTACGCATCAAATAATAATGAATTATGAATGCTATTTTTATTTAGATATGATGTATCCATTATAATAGTACGATTTTTTAAATCGTTTTGATGTTTTTTTTATCTATTTTCTTCGAATGTTATATAATTATACTTATAACGTTATCAAAATAACTTTATTGAGCTTTATGCTTTAGAATCATATGATTTACATTTATATCTTTTTTATTCCTGGATAAAATATTTTATGAAGCTTTAAAATAAAATGTCATTTCACATATAGGCTTTTTCTTAACATCGTTCTAATATTTATACTTGGTTCTACATATATATATATATACATATATATATGGTTGTAGAGAGCAATATTGCACAAGTCCTGTCGACAACACCCCACAAGACACCAACTATACGGCCACCTGCCTCCCATCACGAAAACTATACAAGTTAGACGAACCAGACACGCAGGACACTGCTGGAGAAGCAAGGACGAACTCGTCAGTGATGTACTCCTATGGAACCCCACATATGGCCAGGACGACCAGCTCGAACATACATACAGCAGCTATGTGAGGATACGGGATGTAACCCTGAAGACCTGCCAAAAGTGATGAATGATAGGGAGAAGTGGAGAGAGAGGATCAGGGATATCCGTGCTGGTGGCACGACATGATGATGATGATGATATATATATATATATATATATATAACGATCCCATAAGAAACAAATTAAATATTCAAATTTAATGTCATAAGATATAAACAGAAAATCGGTGGATGAAATATATATATATATATATATATATATATATATATATATATATGTGTGTGTGTGTGTGTGTGTGTGTGTGTGTGTTTAATTAAATCTCTTTCAGGTCTTGAGAACGATACAGTCATCAGAGTTTGAGAGACATTTACCGATATGAGCAACTGCGTGAACTTTAATTTGATAGAACGTTGAAACCAGCAAAATTAAGTGTCTGTCTGAAAAAAACATATTGTCCTTAAAAAAACAACGAGGGGCAATGGATTGCAAGACATCATTACCTATACACAATAAAAATTCAAAAAGAAAGAATTTATCTTTCGAAAATAGTAATTCCCATTCAATTAAGCACGATTTATTTAGCTTTTAAGTTGTTCTTCAAGCAGAAGATCTCGAATATTCATATAACATTATTGGTTTACTGTGAGAAAGAGTCTGGTCAAAAAACAAAATGTTATAATCAATAAATTTCTTGAATAAATTTAACTCTTTACAAAATCTTAGGAATTTTTATTTTCGATTTGGTTTGGGTTAGTTTGGTTTTAGGGCATAACAACCATTGGAGTTTTTTTTAATGCCAAATCCATTTTCATACAAATACACAGTTCGAGTTCAAACAATTCAGTTTAACATACTTACAGTTTTTTGTTTACACATAGTTTATTGTAAAAGCAGGTGTATATCAAGCAATTCCGTTTAACATAAGTACAGTGCTAAGTTCTATTAAACCCATAGATAGGACCCTGTCCGGTATAACCTCTCCTGGCCAAAGTGGACTTGGGAGCGATGGCAATAAAGGAGTACGTGACATTTCCCAAAGCTTCAGCATTGCTGGAGCCTCACCATCAGATCGTTTAGTATCATACCAAGGAACCTCATTGAGGGAGTTTATCCCTCTGCAGAGATGCAGTCGGTGAGTTTCTGAAATCGTATTCTTGACTTTTGACACTGAGTAGATGGATACCTGAACTAGATTTTAATAAGCAATTACACAAGTGTACTCGAAGATACGCATTATGGGCTGAATAACTTCTGATACCTGTGGGTGAGAACAGTCCCCGTGACGATGTGGCAAATGAGCTTGACTGCAACATTGTAGTAAGTGAGTTTGTACTCAAACATTCACTTATGGGCTGAATCGCTTCGGTTTGGTTTCTTTGAAAAATGATATATCCACACTCATGGGTCATTTAATGCCAATGCCATCCCTTTAAAAAAATAGCAGTGATTCTATTAAAGTTATAGCTAGGGGTAATACAGGACTTCATACCATTCCAAAAGTGAAAGTAATAGAACGACAGGATTTTGAACTGTAAGTCCGTAGTCCAGCAGTTTTGACATTTCGCCTCAGGGACTTTCCCTATCACTTGTGTTCAGTAATAAACCTACTTAGGTGACAATAGTCACTCCATCTAACAAAACTTATCATCTTTTTTCTTCTTTTTAAGATATGATAATAGGTTGGACCGGTGCGTACAGTCTATTTTTTTAATTGGTTGGTTTTGTTTTATGGCGTATCAACACTTTTAGGGTCTTTTAACGCAGAATTTTGATGAAAGTTTCCAACAATTCAGTTTAGTATGACAACAGTTTCGTTTATATAGAGTTAAATGGGAAAAAAAGTTAATTTTAAACAATTCGGTTTAGCGTACAGTTTAGTTCTATTCGAACCATAGATATGACACTATCAGATGCAACCACTCCGGGCCAGACTGAACCTGGGAGCGATGGCAAAGAAGGTGTAGTCCGCATTCCCCAAAAGTTCAGCATTACTGAAACCTAACCATCAAATTGTTTAAAGTTATATCTTGGACACACGTTTGGAGAGTCTTACCCCTCTGTAGAGATGCACTCAGTGTATTCTACAGCCCTAGCTGTCATTTGTTGCTGAAAGTTTTTTAAAGACATTTGTGATTACTTATCGTTTCTTTAACATAATTATACTTTCACGTTTTGGTATAAAGATCAAATGAATGTTGCTTACGTAGATTTACAATATCAAATACTACCACTCCGAGCCAGAGTGGACCAGGGAGCAATGGCAATAAAGGGGTACACCGCATTCCCCAAAGCTCCAGCATTACTGGAGCCTCAGTTCTGTGTCATATCTAGGACATTCATAAGGGGGACCTCGCGGCAGAGATGCAGTCGATGTATTCAACTGCCCCAGCCGACTGGGCCATTTGATGCTTTTTGAGAATTGTGCAAGAGTAGAAACGTCCATTTTCAACTAACTTAGCTCCGTATTGTATCTTCTTGCGTCCTAAAGGGAAAATTTCTCTTAAAGCTAAGATTAGATGACATGGAGGACATTTTCAAAATACGACAGCTTGCCTTCCCACTATATCAGAAGTGTAATTTCAGAAGTGCTTCGCTTTTTGGAAAACTCTCAAGAATATACAGGGTGTCTCAATTTACTTAGGACCCATGTGACTCCTAATAACTCTACTAATCGTAATGTTGTGCTTTTTTTGTTTCAGATTTGAAAACAATTCACTGTAACAACTATTCATCCTTGATCACAATTTCTTTGACAAAAGAGGAAAAATATTTTGCGTCACTACTAATTTTAGAGATGAAATCATTCAAAACTGTGCAAGAAAAATTTCGCAGGAAGTTTAACTAAACAATCATCCTCTTCTGAGGATGATTGTTAAGTTAAACTTTCTGCGAAATTTTGCCAAATTTAACTTAGGGTACCTAAATTTCAATCCACAGGGCCAGTAAAAAAACTCCGCAGGAAGGCAAAAAATCCCAGATCAAACAGGAAGTTGACTGCAAGATGTCCTGAAAATGTGGATGCGGTGAGAGATTCTGTCCAAAAGTATCCGAAAACGTCCTCCGAAGCCTTCCCAATAACTTCGTTTTTCACGTGCACTATGGGATAAAGTCAATCAATTTCTGCTCTTGTCATCTGGTTTGACCTTTCTGAAGTGATATAATTGCTTTTTAACACACAGATGAAAGATGACTTAATGCAATTGTAATTATCATATTAACAGGTTGCATCTATTTTGAGACATGTTGAATACCAGGTGGGATATATTCAAGAACATGTTTTATTCATTGTTCATTTCTTTCATAGTAACTGCAACTTCAATATGAATACTTTTCAAAAACATCTTCATTCACCTCTTTGGATATGTATTCTATCATTTCGGTGTGGTGATTAGAGGACGGCATATACATTAAGGTGTGTCAAAAGTTTCAAACTGATTAAATTTAAATACAAATATCTAAAATTCTCTATAATTAAATAGAACACAATTGTTGTTGTATAGCTTCCAAAAGGGTTAGCAGCCCAGCGACAACATTTGGTATAATTACTTATTAGATCTAGGAGGTGCATGAGACAGAAATCTTAATATCGTAAGAAATGAAATCGTGAGATCTGAGTTCGAATCCGTGACGAGGCTGATTTATGTCTCATTTCATGCTAATACCCTCAAGAAAGAAAGAAATCCTTTTGGTCTTGCACCGGCTATGGGCAAATTCAGTTATTTAGCTAGGCTAGATTCAGCTATTTAGCTCTGGTTTGGCAACCATGTAGGGAAATCTATGAATTAAAATCAGCTTTAATCCACTTGAAAATGATCTCGTGACATATCCTGACAAAATGCTTGGGTAAATACATACTTATAGGAACCATAACAAGGTTTCTATGAAAAGGAAAGAAACAAATAACGACCCAGCGAGAAAACAAGTCACTGCAAAGCTTGGAATTAAAATTTCCAAGCTTAAACACGTAACGCCTAATTAAACTAATTATTCCTGTTCAAGTAAACAATAATGATTAGTGTGGCAAAGTAGGGATATCTAATGGAGTTGATTATCTATTGAGGAAAGAGTCTTTAAAACATTACACAGTTTTTTTGTTTGTTTGTTTTTTTAGCGGGGGCGGATGGTATCTCGACTTTGAAACTTGCTTTATCTATTTCAATGAGATCGTTTGTGTAAAAAGAAAATTAGGAAAAGAACGCAATGAATCTCTTTTTTCCCCATGAGATTAAAAATCTTTTCATATCTTTTCTTTTTATTTTTAAGTCAATGACGATTTCATGTTAATCAAAGACACCTAACAACAACTTCTCCGTTCATTCCTTTTACTGGTATCCTTTCTGCATGAACCAGGAACATACATAACTCTCTCACGAGCTCTGATAGAAATGCTGTTTTTGCCACATACGTGTATCACTTTCTCCCCCTACCTCTCTCACTCATTCACTCTCTCTCTCTCTCTTTCTCTATCTCTCTCTCTTTCTATCTATATATATATATATATATATATATACACCATGTACAAATAAACCACACGTTCAATCATTTAAAACATATTCCTAAAAAAATCAATTTAAAACTCATCAGACATGTGGTTTCATGATTGGTCTTGAAAAGACTACTTGAATAAAAGAAAATAATGTACATTCAACTCATCGTTTCTTAGTTGATAGGCATTTCAAGCTTCGGGGGTTATTCCATGCTCAAGTTACTCTTGGAGAAGAACAGCAGTGGTACTGTTTAACCCACACCTGAGGGATAAGTGGGTTCATAGCTTTACCAAGGGTATTAATCTGAAAATGAGCATTATAGTTGGGCTCGAGTTCGAACTCGCTTACATCGAGATAGCAGACCAGCACTTTATCCTTTACTTCACGGGACTAATCTGTAGCAAATGGATATGTTACATCACTAGTATATTTTTTGTTGCTTTTCTTTTTGTAAATCAGCACTTTATAAAATTTATTTTGAACTTTCTAAAAAAAACTTTTTCTACGAAACCTTTTTCTTATGTCGATGACTCAAGATCGAAACTTGTTGAGAACCAATTTTTAAGACAAACCTTTCACCTCAAAAACAAGGGATCGTTAATTACACGAATTATGCGTTTGAAACGCCGAAACTTACCTTGTTTCCAGCACACATTGCGTCAGCGAGCTGTTGAGCTTTCGTGAGAACTACTGAGATGATGTGTTATTTTGAATATCAAAATTGACTAAATAATGAATCCTAAGCGTATTTTGATGTAGTATCAATGCTACTGCATGTCTGTGGTGGAGGTTTAGTATATTTTGGTGGGTAGAGTTACACGAATTATGCGTTTGAAACGCCGAAACTTACCTTGTTTCCAGCACACATTGCGTCAGCGAGCTGTTGACCTATCGTGAGAACTACTGAGATGATGTGTTATTTTAAATATCAAAATTGACTAAATAATGACTCCTAAGCGTACTTTGATGTAGTATCAATGCTACTGCATGTCTGTGGTGGAGGTTTAGTATATTTTGGTGGGTAGAGTGTTCGCCAATGAACCGAGAGACCTGAGTTCACTCCCAGTTCGAGTCATACCAAATACTTTAAGAATGGTACTTGATAACTCTTAGCTTAACACTCAACATTATGTGGTACGTATCAAAGGTAAAGTGGAGAAATCCAGGGAAAGAAGTAGCGCCCTCCCTTACACATCAGTGTAGTAGCTATTGAAAAAGGAGCCTTCTGGTTGCCCTCGACAACGGTCACCAACTTTACTTTCTTACATATCGAAGTAAACACGGAAGGTTACATCAAGGTATTGTCTACGTTATTCATGACGGTATTCCATTGATTTTAAAGATATTACAGTTGTTTTGAAAATATAAATAAGTGTTTGAAAGCTTTCTCTTTATCATCGTATGCTGATGGAATATTTTTTTCCGGCTAGCATAGTCATAGTTAGGGTTCGTTCAATACAACTATTAAATGATAAGAACACCCTTTGTGACGTATAAATTAGTGTTCGCTTATTGCATGAAATCGTTCATTACTTGTATATATATTTGTATATATATATATATATATATATATATATATATATATATAATAAAAGTAAGTGGAAAAGTGGATGAATTAAACACTTACAACGGGTTTAATGGTAATATTTCGTCCTTTATTAACGAAAGAGCTTCATCAGACAAAATATTCTTTGCGCTTTTCGACATTTTATCAATTGAATAAATAGATAAACTAATGGAGAATGTAAATCTGTATAAAGAGAGAAAAAGGTTCTAAAGACTAGAGATATATAAGGGAAGAACAAGGAGGTTTGAGTGAAACCTATATACATTCTCCATTAGTATATCCACTTCTCTAATTTTTATCATATTTTCAGATTCACCAAAACCTACCCTTCCCCCTTATATATATATATATCATCATCATGTCATGCCGCAAGCACGGATATCCCTGACCCTCTCTCGCCACTTCTCCCTATCATTCATCGCCTCTAGCTGGTCTTCAGGGCTACATCCCGTATCCTCACATAGCTGCTGTATGTATGTTCGAGCTGGTCGTCCTGATTTTGCTTGGCCATATGCAGGGGTCCATAAGAGTACATCACTTATGAGCTCGTCCTTGCTTCTCCAGCAGTGTCCTGCAAGTCTGGTTCGTCTAGCTAGGATAGTTTTCTTGATGGGAGGCAGGTGGTCGTATAGTTGGTGCCTTGTTGGGTGTTGCCGCTAGGACTTATTCAACATTGCTGGCAACATTCTTGTATAATTGCCGTCTAGCTTCTTCTCCAGCAGTTAAGTTAGCTGTAGTGCAACCATATAGCAGTAACAACACGACCGCTGCCTGGGAGAAACTGCATTTCATTTTATCGGTCAGGTCTGATTTACTTAAGATCGAAAGCCTATCGATAGCTGTCCATGCCTTCGTTAGCCATGTATCGATGTCTTTTTCGGTTGATTAGATACAGCTTCCTAGGTAGGTGAATGTATCTACCAGTTTCAGAAAGGTTCCGTCTTGTGTGGAAATGTCACCTGTTTGATTATAGCACATATATTCAGTTTTGTGTGCATTGATATGGAGGCTATATATATATATATATATATATATATATATATATATATATATATATATATATTGGTTTCGTAAGGATTTTTAATCGGATTTAAACAATAATGCTATCTACTTATTTGACATTTGGACATTAAAGAATTAATGAAAAACCTCATGTACTACAGAGGCACAGAGTTTGTCGTTTTATTGGCAGTTGAAGTTACAAAGGAAAACATCTTTGACTCTGAAGGACAGGCCAATATACGTATATATGTGTGTGTGTGTGTGTGTGTGTGTGTGTGTGTGTGTGTGTGTGTGTGTGTGTGTGTGTGTGTGTGTGTGTATTATTCGGTCCAGTTAAACCGGAGTCGGGAATAATTCCGTCAGGACAAAAAATCATTCAACAATGAACATTTAAATTTTTCTGGTAAAGAGCTCAATGTAACTGAGGAGAAAACTCTTGACCCCTCTTCTACCCACTCCCAACCTTCCTTCCTTTGTCTATTCTGAATTATTTTATCCATTATATCTGAAGATGTCCTGTTGTTTTTGGTGTTATTGATTCATATCAATACCCGTAACAGGATGGAAATAAATTTATAATCCTAATGTGACCGGTTTTTGTTCTTTTTAAAGAAATATATATATATATATATATATATATATATATAACTCCAAACTAGATAAAATCTAAAACGTTTAATTAGGACCTTAAACGATCGCAAACTCATTACAGTGCTCTATATGCAAAACTCCAGAGCAAATATCACGGTATTTCTAAAATAAAATATGAAAATAATTTCAAAATATAAAACAAAACAAATTTCAACAATTAATTATTTATAAGATGTATTTAAATATATCGATACACTTAACCGAACCATACGCGTGATTAGGATGTGGCAATAAATGAATTTTTAAGCGCAGCTTAAAAGCTCTGATTTCAAAGTTTTCCTTCTCCAAGATAGGTTGACATATCAAGGTACACGACCCCAGTTCACCCTAATATTTTAACATGACCGGAAGAGGAAGTACTGGTTGTATACCTTTCCGAATGGTATTAGCGCTTTGGGAAATACAAACAACATCGTCTAGAATTCCGTTGCCGAGGGTGACCCAAAGGCTTTCTACAACACAGAAGTGTAGAGAAAGGCACTACTTCTTTCCCTTGGTCGCTTCACCACCCTAATACTTATCTTATAATTGCTTTACTTACCCTTATTACTACCTAAAACGCAGTGTTAAGCAAAGAGGCATCAAGTACCATTTTTTGTGTGTTTGGTTTAACTCGACCTCGAATTGAACCACGGTATCTCGACCATTGGGGAACGTTCTAACCATGATATATATATATATATATATATATATATATATATATATATATATATATATATATATATATATATTGTTATTGTTATTCTAGTGGCGACACCGAGGACGAGGGCTTTTATAGCTCAGTCAGAAGAACAATTATTTCCACTGTTTCTATTTCGAAATAATATAAAATCGTCCCAGAGCCAGTCACTTGCTGTCGACTGCTACTTCCTGACTCGAAATATGAATAATTTTTAACTCACTAAATTTTATGTATTTGTTTTATTTCCATGCCCTAAAATTTTGATAAAGACAAATTTTGCTGACTGCGTTTATAACAATGTCACATGACCCACGAAAATAAATCGGCAAGCAACTACACGTTCATGAAATGACAAACAAAATCCTTATAATAACGTGCCTCAGGAGGATAGATTTCTGGATAACTAAGTGGAAATATTCTTCAAAAATCTTAAATGTGTTTTAGTCCACGTTTTTCAAAGAGTTTTCTTTCAATCTAACGGCTAATTTTCTCACAATAAATTATTGTTACTTTACATTTTTATATCATAAGAGGTAAATTCAATAATACAACATCCCGTATAAACCATAGTCCCATCTAAGTTCTGTGCGTGGTTGTGTGTGTTGGGGGTGGCTTCTATCTTTTTCCCTGAACCAGACATTGCGAAGTTAATATGAAAGATTCTACTGGCTACTGAGGCAGGTGCCTAAAATTGGTCAATTTTGAAAAATGCAACTAATAAAATAAAATATATTTTCGCTTGTGTAGAAAGATCATTTGTCAAGTATGTACTGTACAAACTTGCGCAAGAAAAGAAACTTGATGAATACACACACACACACACACACACATATATATATATATATATTCCATCTCATCAAACTTTTTTTCTCGGTCTATTGCTGTTCCCAGTTCTCCTTCAAGTTCTATAAGACATTTCAAGTAATTGGCTGTTACATTGCCATGGAGTTTTGCCGGTCGTTATGGATTGGTAGCTTTCTTTCTGAATCGGTTAGCGTACCAAGTTAGCGAGAACAGCTTTCCTACAGCAAAGAAAATATGGATTCATGTCTTTCTTCAAAGTGTTAGCACGAAGTGAAACGAAAGCCTCATCAGCTGGAATTTAAAGTCGACCTGCCGATCAGAATTTCATCTCCACTTAATGTATGTGCATGAGTCTGTGCGCATAGAAGGAGAGGATTAATATTTCCAACAAGTCAAGGGAGACGAACTGTCTTCAGATTCCTGCAATATTATCTTGTAATTAAAGACGTGCCCCTCGCGTAATTTCTTGACAACCTTGCCACCGTGGAAATTCTAAACGGCATGCGATTTTCTTCGGAAAACGAGACTAAACAATATCATATAAAGCAATCTAATAATCCACATGCTGAAAAACAGTAACGTAATATATAATATATCATAATAATAGAAGGTTAACAATAACACAGATTGAGAGAGAGAGAGAGAGAGAGAAAGAGAGAGAGATAGAGAGAGAGAGAGAAGGTAATGGCGTTTTTTGTAAATATTTAAATAGGAGAGTGTAATGTGTTTTGATATTGGGACTATAGCATTTATGAAGCCGCGCCCAACAGACACAGTGACCTGTTCGAAAATGAGATTTCAAAAGAAACTTGTTCTTATACTAATATATTATCTCATAATTTGTTCCGCATTTTGTATAGTATATATATAATAACATACTTGTAAGTGAACATTTTTTTTATTCATATGGAGACTCAATTAATATTTACCTTTCCTTGATGCCATGAGGTGCAACGTGTCATTTACCCATAGATTAATAGCTATTTTTTAAAAGGTAAACATAAAAATGAAAGAAAGAAAGAAAAAAAGATAGATAGATAGATAGATAGATAGATAGATAGATAGATAGATAGATGACCATATTATCAAAAGTTATCTATGTGATGCATAATCTAAATGTATCGAAGCTTTATTTTTATTTTCTATTTTAAAACTTAAAAATTGAATAAAGAGGTATGCACAATTGAAAAATGTATATTATCAAAGTGGGTATGATTAAAAACAATTATCAAGTCAATCATGTTTCTGAAAGAAATGTTTTTGGTTGCACAGATGATTGAGCAAGTCCATCACCCTCTGTACTCACCATCCATAACTCTGAGAGATGATTTTCGTGTTTCCTAAACTGATGATTAATATCAAGGCAAAGATTCGATACTCTGGAGAAATTTAAATAAGATACTATGGGGTTTCTTTGCACTGAATAGAAATTAAAATTTCATAGGTGCTTTTACCAATGGAAAACTCACTGGAATATCTTGAATGGCAAAGAGATTACTTTGAAAATGGTTTACGTTTCATTCTTTCTCTGTAAAGAAAAAAAGCAGCAGCAGGATATTACTTTTAGTACTCTTGTAATATATATATATATATATATATATATATATATATATATATATGTGTGTGTGTGTGTGTGTGTGTGTGTGTGTGCGCGTGCGCACTCGTATGTGCGTGTGTGATTTATATGCCTATACTCTAGTATATTATTGTCTGTATACAGATATTGGTTCAAATTTGTTAAAAGCGTATGTAGTTTTTTATTCATAGTGACGAAGGTAACGAAGGAAATATTCAAAATGGTTTCTCCTTGAGATATTAAGTATGAAATAAATTACGTTTAGTTTTCTGAATATTTTTCGTTAAACAAAGTTCCATAGTTACATTAAAATATTGCATGATGGAACGCACTAATCACACGCACACACATGCACCCGCCCGCACAAACTAACACCCTCAAACGCATATATATATATATATATATATATATATATATATATATATATATATATATATATGCATGAAAGTAAATATGGATCTGAATCCGAAGAAAGTAGAAAAATAGAATAATCCAAATTAGATTAATTTATTGTGATGAAAAGCCAACGTTAAATGTTTCGGTTTTAATAACCTTCATCAGGACTTTGATATCATAAGAATTGTTCCTACAGCGATGGATACTTGTCGTGATAGCAGGAACAAATAAAACGAATATAACGAAAACGATATAAACGTGCATATAGCGTTCTTAATTTAAAAGTATTAAGTACGTGTTTGGCAAGTGTAATGATATTTAAAAATGTTATATCTTTAAGAAATAAGAAATACGACGAGATATCTAAGTTTTCTTATATATAGATTGTTTTGAAGTCATATACACATATTTTTTTCGTTATGTACATTATATTTGCTCCCGTTATCTCGACAAGCATCCATCGCTGTGTGAACAATTCTCGTGATATCAAAGTCCTTATGAAGGTTCTTAAAACCGAAACGTTTAACGTTGGATTTACATCACAATAAATTCATCTTATTTGGATCATTCTGTTTTGTTGTTTTCTTCATATGTGCGTATGTGTGCGTATCTGTGAGTGTGTGTGTGTGTGTACGTGCGCGTGTGTGTTTAAGTAAACAAACCGGGGATAAACAATCGTTCCAAAAAAAAAAGAAAAAAAAAAAGGAAAGAAAACGTTCGATGAATCAAGGAGTGATCAAATGTTGTTCTGCAGAGCACTATAAAAAACTATCACAAATTAAAATCTCACCTTCTTACTTACATTAATAAAGGTCACAGTCATTGTAAACTAGTAAACAGTTTATTCTTAGGCGCAAGACCAATGTTTAAGAGTCAACGTATCAATAATGATCACAAGCACTTTGAACTAGTAAACGCTTGATACTTAGTTACCAAAGGTGAACTATTAGCGATGCTTCGACAAAAAACTTACTGGAATATATATATATATATATATATATATATATATATATATATATATATATATATATGCCATATGTATATGTAAGTGTAGCTATTTCTTTCTTTCTTTTAAGTTTTATAAATGCGTGTTTATTGATGCGTTGTTTTTGAATACGAAGCGTTTAGAGACTCTATCTATATTGTTATTTACTAGTGCTTTGAAAATACTGGTACCAGTATGTATCCATGTATGCATTCTTTTATTCAATGTTTATTTTATACCATCTCAGCCTGTGAATATTGCTATCTTCTTTTTAGAACAATGAAACTGTTTCCATCTTACCGTGTTTGCTTATTTACTCTATCTTTAGTTCCTTTCTGTTGAATAACCACACTGGGGTCAGTAGGGGACGATAGTTACCTCTGCATTGTTAGAAGGCATTCGACTGGCTATTTATAGTGATTTCAGTGCATTTTTGAATGCACTGAAATCACTATAAATACTTTCCATTTTATCGCAATACAAAATTAAATATTTATCGTGGATTTATGTAACATATTACAGTTAGCGGAAGGTATGAGAGAAATTAGGATGACTACTTGACTAGAAAGAAGAATTAGATATGATCTAATTGAAATCTTCATAATAATTAATTGAATTTTAAATTATGATCGACATTTTTTTTTAATATTTCTCCTCGGATCGGAAATTTACTGTCAAGACAGATTTCATGCAAGTAAGTCTACAAACCAGTTGGTTCATCTGGTTATAGAGTTATAACTTATCGAAAAAATGACCAAATCAGATAAAAAGCAGCAACAGCAGAAAAAAGCTTTAAAAAATATGAAGAAAACGTATTTAAGAAGGCATTATTGGAAACCATTGGAAGAATTACTTGGTTTGGTTTGGTTTGTTTGGTTTTATGGCATATCAACCTTTGTAGGTTATTTAACGCCAAATCCATTTTTATGTAAATAATCAGTTCTATTGAAAACAGTTCAGTTTAGCATAAGTACACAGTTTAATTGTCAAAAACATTTCCATTTCAAAGTATTTAAGCAGTTATATGTAATAATTCAGCTTAGTGTAAATACAGTTTTAATGTCGAAAAACAGTTCAATTTGAAATAATTCAGCTAAGCATAAGCACGCAGTTTAAGTGTAAGTACTGTTTAATTGTCAAAAACGTTTCTATTTCAAGCTATTCAGTTTACTCAATTCATTTTAGCATAAGTATGCTGCTAGTTCTATTTAACCCATAGATAGAGCCCTATCAGGTGCTACCACTCCGGGCCAGAGTGGACCTGGGAGTGATGGCAATGAAGGGGTACTCCGCATTCCCCAAAGCTCCAGCACTGCTGGAACCTCACAATCAGATTGTTTAGTGTCATATACAGGCACACGTTGTGGGGGCGGGGGTCTTACCCCTCTGCAGAGAAGCAGTCGGTGTATTCTACACCCCCAGCCGACTGGGCAAGAAGAATTACTTAAGAGAATATATACATATATATATATATACATATATATATACACACTTATATATACTCCCCTACCCCCGTTGTGTCGAGTTCTCTAGCGAAGAAGCAATCGTGTTGCCATTAGTGTCTCTGCAAGTCTCTTCGTATTTGAATTGAGATCTCAGCGGCCGTTGAACGGATGTATGTAAACAATAGTAATCGTCATTCATAACCGTTTAAAATGTACTTCGTAGCTAATATCTTCTCGTGGCTAAATGGTTAGAAGCTTTGGCTTGGCGTTTGAGTCAACTGGGTTTCTATCCCAGCCACGGGGAGATACTGTCTAGCCACACTGATGAGTTATGATAGAACGAAACAGATCTGTCTGTGGATGACTATATATATATATATATATATGTGTGTGTGTGTGTGTGTGTGTGTGTGTGCTAGATGATATATGATCTCGTTAGGTCCCTGATAAAATACGGATCCATGATGATATTGATCCTTATATTCAGAAAGAAATTTAAGATTTTAAATAGAAGATTAAAAAGTAGCATTCAGTGCAAGCAGAGACGACACAAAGTATATATTCAGTTGCAAATTGGTTTGTGAATTGCTTTATTCTCTAGGTTAAATGATTCTAAGTGCATTTCTTCAATAAAAAAAGATTTCGCTATCATTTGTCCTTTTTGCTGGCTGACAGTTGCATTCATACATAATGAAATTTATTTACATACATACATACGGATAGATAGATAGATAGATAGATAGATAGATAGATAAGAAAAGAGGTATTAGGTACATGTTTCCGTTTCGTGCTGTTCTTTCTGGTTGCGTGTTTGGGATTTGGGATTTAAAGATTAAATTGGAAAGCACAGAGGCGAAAAAAAACATTTTTTTAAACATAATTAAACGATAAAGCACTAATTTTCTTTCATTAATTTTTTTACACACGGCAATATTTTAAATGTCCATTCAAACCAACTATGTGTTTCTTGTAAATCCTTTCGTGTTTCATTCGATGTTTAAAACATTTATTTTTCGCTTTATTTTGCTGTACATTTTTTAAAGCACTTTACGTTCTTGTCTCTCGTCAGCACAAGTTTATTCAACATTTGATTAGGATAATAGTTTGAAATTTAACTTTTCGATACTGCCTCTACACTTCATCTATTTTTCTTGTTATTCACCATAAGGATATATATATATATATATATATATATATATATATATATATATATATATATATATATATATATATATATATATATGTATATATAAAGAGCACCACACAACAAACGATAAATTGTTTAAATCTTATATACTACAAAAATTCTAAAGTAAAATATAAGGAAATCAATATATATATATATATATATATATATATGTGTGTGTGTGTGTGTGTGTGTGTGTGTGTGTGTGTGTGTGTGTGTGTGAATGTAAACTTCAAAAAACCTGCACGCATATACCCGGGAGCATACATATCCACACGCACGCACGCAACGTGCACTCACACACACACACACACACGCACAGAGATCCGTGCCGATATATATATATATATATATATATATATATATATATATATATATATATGTGTGTGTGTGTGTGTGTGTGTGTGTGTGTGTGTGTGTGTGTGTGTGTGTGTGTGTGTGTGTGTGTGTGTGTTTTCATATATCTCCTATCTATAGATTTATACATCCATTTCCTGTGAAGGTTTTTCAGTAAATTTTAAGAAAATATATCTAATATTTAATTTGAACATTTTTTTATTGCGTTGCATGTTGCTTGTGTAGTTCTCTTCTAGTCACGGCAAGAAAAATTAGAATGAAAAAAAAAAAAAAAAATGAAAAGCGTTGCGAATTGAATGAAATATCGAGAGGGCTTAACAAGAGAATAAAAAAGGGAGATTTTTAAATATTTAAAAATATTTCAGTATTTTTTTGGCTTTTTTTTGTTGATTTGTTTTTGTTGTGCTTGCTGTCGTTGTTGTTGTTGTTTTGTTTTTGTTTTTTTTTTAAAGAAAACCGGTTTTGCGTGATATCACTAGCTTAAGCATTCATTTATTTTTGCTTTAGTTGGTTTGCCTTTTGTTCAGATTACACGTCTTTTCCTCAAATCCTTTCTATTAATTTTCTCTTCCTTTTCAGTTTTCAAATTTCCTCTCGTCACGTTATGAATATCGACTTACTTTTTTTATGCATCTTTCTTTTTATATTCCTTCACTCCCTCTTTTTCTCTTCCTTCTCTCACAGTACTATCTCTGTGTCCTTATCTAATACCCAATTCACAATGATCTATCTCTCTCTATGTGAGTTCGTGTTCTTTGTTTTGTCTTGTTTTTGTTTTTTGTTTTTAAATCATTTATTCTTTGGTTTCTTTTTTTTTTTTTTTTACTTTTTGTTTCTGTGGTTTTCTTTCCACTATGTTTCCGATTCTTTTTGACATCTTCCTTCAACACTAGTCAAGCTAACTTTAATCTTTCATGGTTTTCATTTTTTATTAGAATTTTTAATTCACCATTCAACTCAGTTCAAGAGCAACCTTTAATGTTTTGAGCATGCTACAAGTGAGGTTATGATCGAACCATCTTCCTCTCTGGGAACACTGCAATGGGCAAATAATCAAACAGACAGGTTTGTTTAGCCTTAATCGGGCAATCGGTCAGAGAGAAGGAAAAATCTAAATTTAAACCAACATTAACCCGCTTAAAAAAACTGACAATTTGTCACCTCATGCTCATGGTGGAGGGGTTATGTATATAAATACACACATGTAGACAGGCATTTGTTTCTGACAGGTAAATACATATAGAAATATTTACATGATGGAACATATTCGTACTTATACTCATATATACACACATTCATGAATATATGCACATAGAGGCGCGCTTAGAGTAATGGTTATCGTTAACGAAAACGGAGACGCGAGTTCGAATCCTGGACGAAGTTGATTGCGTTTCATTTTTGACTAATGACCTTGGAAAAGGAATGAATCGGTCTGATCTCCCCTCATCTAAGGGTAAATAGTAGGACAGAATGGGAATTTTAGCCTTGGTGGTGTAAGTGATCTTGGAGAAGTAAAACTATGAATTAAAACGAGCTTTACTCCACTTAAAAGTGATCTTGTGTTACATCCTGATAAGGATGGCGGGGTTGGGTAAATTTATAAGTGGAAAAAGTTTCTTTATCTGCTCACTAAAGGTTTCCACACTTTTAAATGATTGGATTTGGCAATGTTTTTACAGCATATCAACCCTTGTGGGTCATTTAATGATAAATCCCGTTTTTACGCACATATATACACACACATGCTACACAGACGCACATACTTATATATATATATATATATATATGTGTGTGTGTGTGTGTGTGTGTGTGTGTTGTTGTTTAGCTTGTATGTAACATTATTTTTAAACGAGCCAAAGCTGATTTGTTTACATTCCGTTAAATGGCTCGACATTGGCGTTTTTATTCATCAAGAACCCCTGTCTGATTTTTTATTCATCATTTGTTTGCACACCGTTAAATGGTTGAGTGCTATGACCAAGACATTTGTTGTAAGGTCGTACCCCTCTGTAAAGATGCTGTCAGTATATTCAACAGCCCCATCCGTCAGGGTGAAAGAGTTTAACGTAACTTTTGTAATACGTATTTATTGAGCCCAGACAAAAAGTAGCTTAAGCCCAGCTGGTTAGGGCTGTAGAATATACCAAATGCATCTCTGCAGAGGGGGTAAAACCCTCCTACCAACGAGTGTTCTGTATACGACATTAAACCATTGATGGTAAAGCTCCAGTAATGTTTTGGGAAATGCAGAGCACCTCTTCATATTACCATCGCTCCCAGGTCCACTCTGGCCCGGAGTAGTAGCACCTAACAGGGTTCTATCCAAGGATCAAATAGAGCTTTTTAACATTAAACTGAGTGCAAACAAATGACTGATATTTAATTTAATTGTTGGAAATAGAAAGATTTGATCATTCAACTGTATGTAAATTTAACTTTGTGCAAATATCCCAGATATTTAATTGAATTGTTTGTTATACATAGTAAAACTTGGAACCGTTTAATGTTTTGACTTATGCTAAATTGAATTGTTAGAAATAGAACTGTTTGCATATTAAATTGTGTGTATCTGCAAAATGTGTTTACAAATCATATATTTAGTAGATATGTAAAAGTAGGATAGGGCATTAAATAACCAACAATGGAAGATACGCCATAAAAACAAGCCGCACCAAAAGAGTAGCTCTCATTGTTAGAGGGCTCCACCAATATCCCTCATTCAGCTAATATCCATATTGCTAAAAGATGTTGCTTATCATGCAGATTTAAATTTTCAAACTTCAAAATTAAAGTTTTAAAAAAGGAGGGAAGTTACCCTGACGAATGGCTAAAGTGCTGGACTGTGGCATCGTAATAAGCCACCTCGAATTCTAGTCATACAATTACGTTTTTTTTTCGTACTGTAACTCTTCGCAAAGTTATAAACGCCCTAAATCCCCCACCTGTCATGTGTAAGATTGTACAAGTACTGATCTTCTTCAAGGATGTCATTGGCATATTACGCTCAACCACCTGAGGATTATGAAACTCTAGTCATGGAGCTTTATGGAATGTGGATTACTCCTTCATTACCTTTATGATCAGGTCCACTCTAATCCCAAGTGGTAGTACTTGTTAGAGTCCCATTTATGAGTCAAATAGAACTTTTCAATAATTTACAGTTCTGAAAACCATTTAACAGTAGGGAAAACTGATTAACACAAAATAAGATAGGAATGCTTGATAAATAGAAATACTAATGTTAAACGAAGTTTGATATACCATTAACCTAAGAAACCGAACGAAACCTAAAATAATATCGTTTCATTGTGTATTTAGAGTGTAACTGTCTCTAACTTTACTAAAAAAAATCTAAGTGTGTCATCATTTCTTAGAATAATATTTCTCTATCTCCTTGATAAGATTAGTGGGTCTGGAACCAGCTATCCCCGGCCTAGAGAGTGGAAGTCCGGTATTCATAGAGAAAAGACCAAGTATATTTTACTACTACTGAAACAATAGAACCAAAATATAAGTTTCGAATTTCATGAATGGAAACAGATTTTAATCCCCAAAGGAATTTAGAAGTAACACACAAGTAAACCATTTTTTTTTTAAATTGACTAACCGTAAACATTTATGTACACCAACAAAATTAATACACACTCACATACAAAAATATCTTTGTGAATTATTGATTTTGAAAAAAATGTATAAATATATAAAAGAAAAACGTCTGCTTAACTCAAACTCCAGTGATTTGTTTTCTGTTTGTATGTTGTATTGATATTTCAGCATTAACCTTTTTACCACAGTTATCCGCAAGAGTCCGCTGATTCAGCTGCATTAGGTTACAGAACTCAAAGCTCGTTACAAGTACTCAAATTGATTGATTGATAGATTTCACCGGCATGTTAACACGTCACGGGTAATATCTTGCCGAAAGGTTAGGGAATCACGTGTATTGTACGTTCCTATTAACATTTTTGTGTAGTATTTTTCAGAGGGTTTTTTTTTTTTGCACGTGGTTTTCTCGAATACGAATGATTTTGAAACAAATTTAGATGAGCCAAAGTGGACCTGGGAGTAATGGCAATGAAGTTGTATTTCCTACTCCCCGGATCCCCTTGTTATGAAGTCTTGCCATGATTTTAATTTCATATCCCTGACTGAAGTCCTGGCGACAACACCCCACGAGACACCAACTATACGGCCACTTGCCTTCCATCACGAAAACTGTACAGGTTAGACGAGCCAGACACGCGGGACACTGCTGGAGAAGCAAGGACGAGCTCGTAAGTGATGTACTCCTATGGACTCCCACATATGGCCAAGCAAAAGCTGGACGACCGGCCCGAACTTATATACAGCAGCTATGTGAGGACATAGGATGTAACCCAGAAGACCTGCCGGAGGCGATGAATGATAGGGAGAAGTGGTGAGAGATGGTCAGGGATATCTGTGCTGGCGGCACGACATGATGATGATGATGAATTGGGCGGATAAGTAGTTAGAATATAAACTGCAAAAGGTTTAATGGAAAAATCTCTTAAATATTATTCGAAAACAAAATCTTTATCGTCAAACCTCTAATTTATGCAGAGCAATATTATCTCAATATGATGATATAATAATATGATGATGATATAATAATAAACTATAGAACATGAAGGTGAAAATTATACCAATTGTGATTGGTGCTTTTGGCACGGTAACAAAAGGATTATTAAAGGGCCTGGGAGATTTGGAAGTTAGCGGCCGCGTGGTGATCACCCAAACAACAGCATTATTGAAAACAGACAGAATACTGAGAAGAGTCCTGGAGACTTGAGGAGACTTGCTGTCTCTCAATCTCCGGTGAAAGACTATCAGCTTACGCTGATGTGGAAAACTCTAATGAATAATATTATCATTGGTAAATCTTTTTTTCTAATGTAGCTTCATCTTTTTCTACTAAAAATAAACACTTGTAGCTGTTTTTTGAATATTTCTAATTATCAACGTCGACTGTGAAATAAACATTGTTTCAAAAAATGTTCAAGGGTATTTATAAACATGTCTATTTCTTTCCGGAAATATTCGAGTATTTAGAAACTTTGTATAACTTGACATTTATTGAAGGAATACTTCTACAAGTGCATTATATCACTTTATATATATATATATATATATATATATATATATATATATATATATATATATATATATATATAATTTTGACTTCTTTCCTCTTTTTTTTTACCACTCTGTCGCTGAGGTTTAGAATACGCTGACTGTATCTGCTACACTGGTGATTACAGTGGCTTTTCCATAATTCGAAGCAGCTTTGAGTCGTCATATTTTTTCTAATATCCTCTACGAGCGTCGAACCTTTGGTTTGAAAATAATTATCCATTTGCAAAGGAAGGTAAACATTTTGCAATCACTGGAACAAAGAATAAAGTGTCTCAAGCCTGACTGACCTACTAACCACAAAAACAACACAGAATTTAAACAATTATTTAAACACACAAGTCCATGCAAAAATAGAGGCGTTGGTGTTGTAATAATTATAATCTAGGGAAATGGATATAGTAACCCTACTTCAAATCTTGAACGAAGCTGTCCGCATTTCACTTTGCGCTAATACATTTGGGGAAGGTACACTTCCAACTATTCTCCCTCCAGCTATGATTAGAATATAGAGAAGACGGGACTCTTTAAATTTGGTATGACAACAGGTCCAAGCTGCTTGGTTTGTTGTTTTATTTTACGGCGTATCAACCTTTTCGGGTCATTTAACGTCGAATTAAATTTCAAACAATTCAGTTAAGTATAAGTATAGTTTTTCTTTACAAACAGTTAAATGTCAAAACAATTCAGTTAAAAGTCGAAATAGTTCTATTTCACACAAATCAGTTAAACATAAGTACACAGTTTAGTTCTATTTAAAAAAAAACGGTTCTATATCAAACTGTTCAGTTTAGCCTAAGTAGGCAGTTTTAATTTCAAAGACACTTCTATTTTTAAAAAACCTATGGAGAAAAAGAGCAAAAGAACGCTACGAACAATATTAAACAAGTCCTGGAGGCAGCACATCCACAAAGCAGCAGCTGTATGGCCACCAACCACCCATCACGAAAACTATAAAAATTAGACGAACTAGGCATGCAGGACACTGCTGGAGAAGTGGGGACAAGCTCATAAGTGATGTGCGCCTGTTGACCCTTCACATGGACGAGCAAAGGCAGGACGACGAGCTCGAACCTACGTACAGCAGCTCTGTGCCGTCAGGGAGGGGGGCGAGAGTTGGTCAGGGGGATATCCACGCTGATGGCGCGACATGATAATGATGATGATGATTCGAAATAATCTATTTTATCTTTACTAACCTATATCATTGGATATTCCTAATACTTTTTTTACTAAAATGTACTTCAATTTTTCTTGATTTTGTTTGCCGCTTCTGTATCTTTTTTGATATTTTCAATCATATTTCTTTAATTCCTTCTTTTAAATTTATCTTTATTCTTTCACCGTCTGTTCTTTTTCATTTTTTAATTCTACATTTCAATCAGTTAAAGAACAACTTTTAATTGTGTCTAGCATGCAACAAGATTATGTGGAAACATTTTTTAATAAATCATCGCTTTCTTCTATAGTAGCAACACGTTATAATCGTACTGCAACAAATAAACAAATTGTTTGAAAAGACTGAAAAAAGACACAAAAAAGAAGCAGCTGATAATGAACCCTGATTGGAATAAACGTTCAATATTAGTTGCTGCTTTTTTTTCCTCTTCGTTTTTTCTGCTGTTTTCCTACTTCTAATATCAATGACCTAATTCATAATCGAATCTTTAGTAAATTGCATCCTTTATACTCGACTGTTTATCCCTCACGGATTGCCGATCAAATTCGATTTATAGTCTGATCTTCAGCCCGAAACCCGCCAAAAACTCATTCCGTTGTTTGTTTATTCATCGTTTCGGTTCAGCGTCGGCCATTTTTAACAAAATAGGTGTGAGCTTTTTTCAAAACATTATTCATTTTAGTGTCCATTTTGTTCTAATTTTTACAGACTTGATTTTATTGATTTTTTTTTTTTTTTTAATCATGAAATTATAATAGACTGTGCATTTATTTTCATTCATTTTTTCATTAATTTCAAAAACATCAGCTTTACGTTTTTGCTATCTAAATTTTTTTTTAAATATTTTTTTTTAAATATATAATTTTCGACTATTCAATATTTTATAGCTTTTTAGATTAAAAATAACGGCCATTTTCCTTCGATATCTTTAAACTAAAACCTATAAATAAATAAATGAAGTTTAATTTAATTTAAATGCTGTTGAGCTTTTTAATACATTTTTCGTCCGTTAATAGGCTTTTTTCATATTGTCAAAGAAACACTTGCATTATTTTGTTTTATTGTGTTGCAAATATTGTTTGCTTTATTTTGCAAAATGTCTGATAAAGTTTTACTTCGAGATAAAAGTACGGTCCCTCAACAAATGTAAGTTTTATCAGGTTTTGAAAAAAGACACCTGTTATAAATATAGTCTGCCATGTGTGCAATTAATAGGCGTTTGGTTGATTTCATAAAAATATTATTTTACACTGGTAAGCCAATGATACAAAAGTAGTAAACAAAAACAATGTAGAATCACAAAATTAGTATCATTTGGATATGATATTAATTGGCTTTTGTATAAGCGTAAAGGTGAAGGGATCATTCATATTAGTGAACAATATTTGTTGACGTTCTGCTGCCATGTCTTTTTTATTGGAAGAATGCGAAAGAGAAGCTTAGATAGATAGATAGATAGATGCGTGTAGACGTGGATTGTTACACGTAAAAAGACCAGTTTAATAAAGCCTGACATATATAGTGATAACTGTGTATATAATTAAATAAATATCTGAGTGAGAAAGAGATATATGATCAAAAAGTAATGAGACAGGATATCTAATTTTTTAAAAATTAAAATTCAAGACTTTTTAATGGAGACGTACGCGCAACTAAGCAACTCACATAGTGAAGTGTCTATACCAAAATGCCTAAACATCTGCTTACACCGTTAGATTCGTCTGGACGAATCATTACCAATTCTTGATATTTTATTAGCATTTTCATAGTTCTTATATCAGTAATTTTGACAAAACACACAGTTCTGCACGTAGAAAGTGTTTTAAAATCCCTTGACCTAGTAATTTGTGACTCTCCTTATTTTCTAAAATAAAATTACAACTCTAAAGCTAGACATTAGTGCATGGAGATCACAAAAATACATACAATGACGGAGAATCACTACTTATAAAAAAAGACGTTTTAGATAGGCTTTGACTAATCGAATAAATGGTGAAATAATATATTGTATTTCATAAGAAAATGCAACATTTTTTTCATTGTTCCTTTCTGTCTTATAAATATCTTCCTGTTCATTTGTTTTCACACACACACACACACACACACACACACACACACACACACACACACACACACACACACACACACACACATATATATATATATATATATATATATACAAATACACACAAAACACCACACCCTTATCCCCACAAACAGACACACACAGACACGCACACATAGAAACAGGCACAGAAACAGACACACTGATGCACACACGAGCACTTACATGCATACAAAAACATCACAACCTCACCCCCATGAAAAAACACAGACACAGAGTCACAGACACAAACAGATGCACACACACATACACATATACAAATACACACAAAAACGGCACACCCTTACACCCACAAAGATACAGAGTCACAGACACAAAAAGACACACACACACACACACACACACACACACACACACACACACTATATATATATATATATATATATATATATATATATATATATATATGATACGTGGAACCCACACTTCAATATATATATATATATATATATATATATATATATATATTGAAGCGTGGGTTCCACGTATCATTGGATAAAGATGAAAGATATCCTCAAAATATCACGAGAAAACACACATTTATTTTCGAATACTTCCACTCCAATGACCTTTGATGTAGGTACATTGTATTTTTTAAGGTTTTATCTCATTGTTATTAGTGTAATTCAAATTTATAGGCTATGTCATCTTTAATACAGCACACACACACAGACACACACACACACATATATATATTTATTTGCGTGTGTGTCTGTGTGTGTCTCTGTGTGTGTCTCTGTGTGTGCTGCAATGATATTCAGAGTGACTGGGATATTTATATTTTTTTTTAAATTTATTCAATAAAATTGAGAAAAATGCCACCAGGAAATGAAACTAAACGTAAAATTTTACGCTTCAGTGCTCACCATCTGTTACATTTCATAATCATTCACTCGGAACAAACGAACGCATTAAAGCATATAAATCATAGATAGATAAATAAATATCTTCTATTTTAACGTTTCAAACTCTTAATTGGTTGTTAGTATAATTTCACGTTGTACAGATTGTTTCTGAAATGAAGATAAAGTATAAGTTTTGCTAGAGAAAAATAACAAAATAAAACATTTTCAGCATCACGTATTTCGGGCCAGTCATTTGAATTAAACTGAAGCAAATACTGACTCAATACATTTTATCGGGTATATCTTCCATTAAAATAAGCTGACTTTTATAAAAAAGAAATGTAAATACTAGAGAATAATAAATGTGTTTATAATATATAATTACAATACTTTTAAACAACTTTTTTAACTTTTCTTCTTCAGTCAAATTAGAGCATAAAAGTTACTAGATCCCTTATTTGAACTTGTTAATTTTCATAACACTAGTTTTCATCGATTTTTTAAATTTATTCTCATTTTTAATGTTTTTTTTTTCAATAATTCTTCCAAACTCACGGACAACTGTGTAATGAATGAAGAAAAGTAAGTTAAAGGAAGCTTATAAGAAAAGGAAAAATAAAGTTATCCAAAAGTAATGAATAAATTCATCACTTTTGTACTACTCTGTCGATTTTTAAATATACTGTCGGATTCTTTTCCTTTATTTACTTATATATATATATATATATATATATATATATATATATATATATATATATATATATATATATAGTATTCTCCTTTAACATATATTTGCCCAGTCGGCTGAGGCTGAAGAATACGCCGACTGCATCTCTGCAGAGGGGTAAAACCTCCCCAATGAGTGTCCTGGATATGTCACTAAACAATCTGATGGTAAGGTTCCAGTAATGCTGGAGCTTTGGGGAATGTGGAGCGCCTATTCATTGCCATTACTCCCAGTTCCACTCTGACCCAGAATGGTAGCACCTGATAGGGCCCTATCTATGGGTAAAATAGAAGTAACTGCATACTTATACTAAAATGAATTGTTTGAATTAAAACTGTTTGGCTAAACTGAATTGCTTGAAATAGAAATTGTTTGACAAATAAATTGTGTACTTACATTTACATTGCGAGCTTATGCTAAACAAATTGTTTGAAATGGAACTGTTTTTAACATTTAAACTCTACTTATACTAAACTGATTTGTTTAATATAAAACTGTTTTAACATTTAACTGCGTATAAAAAAATATGTACTCATACTAAACTAAATTAGCTGAATTAAAACTGTTTGACTAAACTGAATAGCTTGAAATAGAAACGTTTTTGACAATTAAACTGTGCACTCATGCTAAACTGAATTGTTTGAAATAGAACAGATTATTTGCCTAAAAATGAATCTGACGTTGAATAACCTACAAAGGTTGATATGCCATAAAACCCAACCAACCAGTCAACCGACCAACCAACCTTTATATATATATATATATATATATATATATATATATATATATATATATGTGTGTGTGTGTGTGTGTGTGTATGTGTGTGTCTGTCTGTCTGTGTCTATACGTCTCCGTGTGTGCGTGTGGAGATTTTTTAGTACAATTGACTGTACTTATTGAGTTTTACGCATCATACTGTATAGAGGATATCATGGGATATCAAGACCCAACAAATCTGTTAAAGACTCCAGCGGTCTAATTTTTGTGATTTCGTGGAGATAAACTACGCATAAGTTATATTATGCAAGTTTATATTATTATATCCTACAAAACAGTCATACTATTATTTGAGCTAAAATATTTAGCGCTTTTATAAGGGTCCCAAATTTTCTAACTCAATTTTGATAGTAGCAAAACACTGTTTCTCCTGGCTGAACCATCACAGTCAACATTACCAACATCCTTATCATATTCTCTTCTTCTTCTTCTTCTTCTTCTTCTTCTTCTTCTTCTTCTTCTTCTTCTTATTATTATTATTATTATTATTATTATTATTATTATTATTATTCCTTGATAGTTTTCCACATAAGCTTTTGCTGATGGTATTTTACTCGAGTGACAGCAAGTCTCCTCAAATCTCCAGAACCCTTCTCAGTATTCTGACCGATCTCAGCAACGCTGTTATTTGGATGATCTCCAATCGTTCTCTTATTTCTTAGTCCTCTAGTCCTTTTATCTATCCTTTGGTAACTGGATGAAGAGCACCAATTAAAAATGATATAACCATCACTTTCATGTTCCACAATTTCTTCAATTCCCTAGCAAAGTCCTGGTACTTATCCTTCTTTTCGCTTTCTTTCAACTTTACACTGTGGTCAGCCGGAACAGCAAAGTCCACAATTCTGAAGTTTTCTTTTTTTGTTGTTGCTGTTGTTGATTATTATAAAGTCTGGTGGTCTGGCTGAGATTAGGTGATCCGTTTGTATCTCAAAATCCCGGCAGAGTTTGGGCATCTCATTCTACCGGACAGATTCTTGTTTGTGCATATACCATTTGTTCACATGGTCAAATATAAATTTCTTGCTCAGTTCCCTGTGGATTAACTTACCACCCAATCGCATCTAGTCCTATACACTTTCAGTGGCAATTTGCTACATTGATCGTTTCGTCTCTATCACCACATAACCTATATCAGCTGTTTTGTTGCGTCTTATCTATTCTTGCGTTGATATGGTTTCATCCTTATCGCGTTGTTTTGTGCTGCTATTAGGAGAGATTCATTTTCTCTCTTAAGCTTCCCCTTTCTTAGCCACGTCCACGTTTCCTCGTGTGAGATGTCGCTTGTTAATCGCTTAAAACGTCTTTTCTTTCCATTTTTGTTTTATGGTTATTTCTGGTCTGCTGATCCTCGCGTCACCAGTATTGTTTCAGGTGGCTGTGATTAGTCTTCCTCCACACTTTTCTATGTAGTCTTCGAGTCGTTGTCTCGATGCGTCAACGCTGTCTTCCATGCTCACAAGTCCTCTGTCCTCCTTTTCTTGACACTTATCGTCTGTCAACGTCATCTCTGGAATGCCAGGCTTTATGCTTAGTCATTAGTTTTCTTCTTCCCTGGTTCATTTGTTTAAGGTCTTCTCTGGTTCACTTCAAGAATGGTCCCGAGTATCTTACGACGGTGACAGCCCAGGTATTTATCTCTTTGATAATGTTCCTACTCTATAGTTTTGTCTCGTGTAGCTTTCTGGTTCTCCTGACATACTTTTTAATTTTTTTCTTTCATCTCCACTTGTTTGATGGTGTCAGCTTCCAATATTCCCAAGTAGTTTTTCTTTATTATTATTATTACTCATTAGAGTTTTTCACATAAGCGTTAGCTGATGTTCTTTCACTGGAGTTTGAGTGATAGCAAGTCTTCTCATGTCTCCATGACTCTTCTCATTATTCTGGATGTTCTCAATAATGTAGTAGTCTGGATGGTCTCCACTAGTCCGCCAACCTCTAAGTCCTCCAGTCCCTTTAGTAATCCTTTAGTTACTGTTCCAAATGCACCAATTACAATTAGTATAATTGTCACCTTCACGTTTCATAGTTTTTTTCAATTCCCTAGCAAGGTCGAGGTACTTATCCTTCTTTTCACAATCTTTCAGTTTTATTCTGTGGTCAGCCGGTACAGCAAAGTCGACAGTTTTGCATATTCTTTTTTTTTTTTTTTTTTTTGTTGATTACTATTAGGTCTGGTCTTCTGGCCGAGATTAGGTGATCCGTGTGTATGTCAAAGTCACATAGGAGTGTGTCCTTTTCTAGTACAGGAGCTGGGTTGTGCATATACCATTTGTTGGTGTGGTCACATTATTATTATTATTATTATTATTATTATTATTATTATTATTATTATCATTATTATTCCCCCATTAGAGCTTTTCACATCAGCGTTAGCCGATGGTTTTTCACTGGAGTCTGAGTGACAGCAAGTTTCCTATAGTCTCCAGGACTCTTCTTAGTACTCTGGACGTTCTCAATAATGCCGTCGTTTGGATGGTCTCTACTCGTCCACCAACTTCCAAGTCCTCCAGTCCCTTTAGTAATCCTTTAGTTACTGTTCCAAACGCACCAATTACAATTGGTATAATTGTCATCTGCATGTTCCACAGTTTTTTCAATTCCCTAGCGAGGTCGAGGTATTTGTCCTTCTTTTCACATTCTTTCAGTTTTATTATGTGGGACAGCAAAGTCGACTATTTTGCAAGTTCTCTTTTTTGTTGATTATTATTAAGTCTGGTCTTCTGGCCGGGATTAGGTGATCTGTTATTATTATTATTCACACCACTTCTAACAGATAATTTTCACAGCAAATCACCACATGTCTCCAGTGCTCTTTTCAGTATCTTAGCCGATTTTTAGAAGGGATGTAGTCTGGATGGTTTTCATTCTAAAGTTCGTCGAGTGTATTTTTCATGTCCTTGGGCATTGTTCTAACGGCCTCCACAACGATTGGTACAACAGTCACTTTCATATTCCACAGTTTTTTCAGCTCTCTTGGAAGTTCAAGCAATTTTTGCTTTCTTTTATTTCTTACTCTAAGGTCTGCTGGAACGGCAAAAATCCTCCCAATGACGAGTTATTTTAATCTTATTAATTAAAACCTGGTCTGGTCTTCTAGACAGGAATGGATGATCCGTTTCTTTCTCAAAGTCCTAAGAAATCATATGCGTCTCATTTTCTAGAACAGTTTTCTGGTTAGTGCTTACACCATTTGTAACAGGATCAAGTTTCACTTTCACATTGGACTATATTTCCCATCCAGTCATCCCTAGCCTTGAATTTCTTTTGAGCCGATATTTGTCTCTGCCTCAGATCAGACAGGACTTGACACAAGGTCAATGACATGAAGGTCGATTATTGTGGGGGTTTAGGCGAGGGGACTATGATGCAGCTGGACTACGATGCAGCTCGCTCACCTGAAGGTGTCATAGCCGAAGCCGGGGACCTTATGGCCTCAAGTCTGCCTTTGTTGGACTGTGCCCGTACCAGCGGGCGAACCTGAAATTCATTTGAGCCAGTCTTTTTACGACTTTTTTTTTCGACTTGTACAACCTAGTGGTTTTCACTGGCGTCTGAGTAAGACCAAGTCTCATCAACTCTCCTGAACCCTTGTATGTATTATTGTTAATCGCAGAGGTGTTGTGATCTGGAAGGTTATAAGTCTACCTCTTATATCCATATTTCTCAGTTTCTATAAGGGCTTATTATTCGTGTCACCATTACGTTCAAGTTTGTAGATTTGTTCAGTTCTTTAGTGAGGTCTAGATATTTCTCCAGGTTTTCCTTTACTTTCTCTTTCTGGTCTGACGCGCTCTTTTCTTCATGTTCAATAAATTAGGTCTGGCATTTATCCAGGAATGTGTCAGCCCTTTGTATTTTAGATACCAGAGAATGTTTTGTTTCAAGATGAAGAGGAAGAAATATAGGGTGCACATTTTTTCATTCATATTTGATTTGATTTCTTTCTTTAAGAGCATATTAACCTTCGTGGATTTTTCTATGCCAAAGCACACCTTCTAGAACAACAGCGATACTATTTAACCCATAGCAGCGGAGATAAGGGAGCTCATGCCTTTCTCAAATGTATTCATCGAAAAGTGAACGTGATTTCGAACTCATCAACTTCGAGGCAGCAGCTCAGTACTTTGGCCATTTCACTACGGGAATTACCCCTTCTTATTTAGATTAACATTCAAATAAAATTATGTTAGATTATCTGGTCTGGTTTATTTGTTCAACAGCATATCAACTCCTTATGGGTTATTTAATGCCAATATCTGATTCATTTATAAATGCTTGGTTATAATATTGACTAGGTATTTGCATTTTTCAATCATACTTTTTATTTGCTGGACATTATTTGCTTGCTCACAGTTTTTTAAAGCATCCCTGTCTAATAAAAATAGTTTGCGTAGTTATATGATTTTAATGTTTCTAAGACAAACTATCTGTTTTTAATTATTAGTTTCAAGCAACTATTAGTATCTACAATACAGTTCTGTGGTTTCATTACTAATAATTTTCAAATAGGTCTATGAGACCCTAATATGTACAACCGCAACCGGTGAGAGTGGACCTGGAAGTAACAGAAACGCCACAATTCCGAGACAGAAACAGTTTATTGTCCAGGACACCACCTTTTGGAGGAAGGTCTTATCTGTCTGAAAAGGATGAATTCACCGTATTCTTAGCCTTTCTGATTGGAGTAAAGTATACAATTTATATAATAGTGAATTGCCTATAAATAATTATACTCCTACCATTTTTTGATAAAAAAAAATTGTTTATATCTAAAATGCCAGAATTTTATTATTTTTTGTGAAATTGTATATAATCAAAACGGATATTATTAGAAAGTATCCATAAGCAAACTCTCTTTGTGAATAAACATATGCACACTCCGCACTTTAAAAAGTTTGATACATTTCTGCTTAATAAGTATATTGTCAAGCCAAACTTGATTTCCTTCTAATTTACAAAGTTTCAGTAATATAGTTTTCGGCATAATATTCAATAAGTATTACCAAAATCCTGGAATCTTTGGTTTAAAAGAAAGTTTAATTTTAAAAAGTTAATTGTAGTGTACTTATTTAAGAGCGATACAATAAATAATAGGTACCTACACTCAAATACAAATTTGGTGTAATCCCATAGATAGATAGATTGATATAATTCTATCCAAGAAAATATTCAGTGAGTTATCAAAGCTGATTTCTGAAAAGTTTATTTTCTTAATGGAAAACTGATGTATTTCAGCATTATCTGATTTCGTTTTTTTCAACGGGGGTAAATCGTTTACCTTTTAGCGATGTTTATTAACATAACATGTTAACATGTTATTCTTTGTCTAATACAAAGCATGAAGGGTAAATATATATTCTATTTATGCAACTTATAGTCTTGTTTTTAATCTCGTGTGAATAGCAATGGCGAACAGTAATTTTCCTCTGCCTAATTTTACATACTTTTTTAGCGTGATAATTTATCTTATTCTAAAAGATAGTAGTGAAATAATGCTGGAGGTTCCATTACTGCGCTTCTAGGCTTCCGTAATTTACACATAGCCTGAGGGATGTCCCCCACGATAAATCCATCCCAACCCAGAGCACTAATCCCTCATTCCCCACGACCCTAAGTATGGCCCGAAGATGTTTCTCGGCGGCGGTTACCTTTGGGCCTGTCGGAAATTAGCTTTAAATTAAATGACAAAACTGGGAAACTTCTCATTACGGCTAGCACGAGGTTGGGGAAAGAATACAAATAATGCTTTAATTATCCCGCCCCTAACGCTGACCCCTTCCAGTTCTCTAAAACCAGAGACCAATCCCATCCCCACTCCTGTCAACACTTCTGGCTGGATTGAAAAGTTGGAATCCGTGGAGGTTGCGCAAGGTTTTAAAGATGTAACCGACTGACGATTGGAAAGCTATATAATTAAGACATCACCCCCATTCGAACACGCTCTTTCACTTTACTTCGTCGACATCGTACAGCGATTCTGTTCCGCGATCAGATAATATCATTAAAGGATTGTTGTAATTTGAAGGTCCTCTGAAATGCAAGCGTTGATGGGGCCTGGAACGTGTGGAAATTGGACGGTGTAGGCTGCTGGCCGGTATAAACTCATGTACACACAGTTCAGATGATAGGCTTACGGGAGGGCACGCTGGAAATCGGCCTTAGGTATCGGATTCGATAGTTTGCCACTTGAGTAGAATGTAGTGGATATGCAAAGCAATCTTTGCCAACACACGTAAATATGTTTAAAAGAAAACACCAGACGATTATTTATACACATACGTGTGTCTATGTTTTTTTACACGTCGGCTTATTGAATTAGCAAGTTTTCTTTGGTTTCTACACATAGACACATGTGCATAAACACAAGCACTCGACAAATGTGTGATTTGGCGGGATAAAAAGGCTCAGAGAATAGTCTCCTGGATATTGTACGTACCTGTATTATTACATGGTATTTTCCACATCTGTAATATATATATATATATATATATATATATATATATATATATATATATAATATCTCATTTCAGAATGTAAGCTATAATGATATTGCTTTCGAAAATATTTTTGAAAATGATAATATATAGCTGATTTTGGAATATATATATACATATATATATATATATATATATATATATATGTCAGTTTGTGTGTGTGTGTGTGTGTGTGTGTGTGTGTGTGTGTGTGTGTGTGTGTGTGTGTGTGTGTGTGTGTGTATTTTTTGGTGTGAGTGTGTATGCGTGTGTGTACATGTATGAGTAAATATTGAGAGAGAGAGAGACAGAGAGACAGAGAAAGACAGAGAAAGAAAGAAAGAGAAATGATAAAATACACCTAAGAAAAGTGCATCAAAATGCTCCGTGCTATTATAACAGAGCAGGTTTGAATATTAAAATATCTAAATAATGTACTCTTAAAATATTTACTTACATTTCATGTGAATCCCACTATTCTCATACGCATATGTTAAATGCTGCTCCGCAGCCGTACTAAAGACTTGAATGAATTCGTTACAGGCATCACATTTGCTCACGTGACATATATGGACGAAAATATACAGGATGATTGAAAAGTAACTCCCTATGATATAGGGATTCTTTTTCTCAATCGCCCTGTATGTATATTGATGTAGGCCTATAATAAAAAGTACTCCCAAAAATAGAAAATTTACTTTTCAAGCACCCAGTACAAAAAGAAAAATTTAAATGATTTATTGATTTTAGAAAAGTGAACGGTTTAGATACACATAAAATAAGTTTTTAAATAAATTCGGAAGGTAATGCTTTTGCATATATATATATATATATATATATATATATATATATATATATATATATATGTGTGTGTGTGTGTGTGTGTGTGTGAACACCGGCTTGTGTATGTATATGTCGTTTTGCGCGTGTCAGTGTATGTTTGTGTGTATGCCTGTATGTGCTTAACGTGTGTGTGAGAGAGAGTGTATTCGACTGTGTGTATGTGTGTGAACGTGTATGCGTGAGCATGTGTGTGTCAGAGAGTGTAAGTGTGTGTGTGCATGCATTCACATGTGTATATCTGAGTTTGTCTGTGTGCTTATATGTGAGTGAGAGATTGTGTCTGTGTTCCTGCAAGTATGTGTGTGCTAACGTATGTCCCTGAGTACGCGTAAGTGTCCTTACACGTGTGTGTGCGTATGTGTGTGTCAGCGTGTGTTTGTGTTTGTGTGTGTGTGTGTGTGTGTGTGTGTGTGTGTGTGTGTGTGTGTGTGTGTGTACTAGCTTTAGTAGAAGCCTAATACCCGGACAGAGGTTGAGATGCGGTAAGTCAAACGGAGAAATACCTTTTACTTATTTCATTTTTCTTCGCTGATTTTCTTCAGTTCAAAAGACCAAATACAACACTAATTACAAAAGCTTGATTATATGACTAATTCTTTTTGTAGAAAATATCATTAAATGCCATTTTTTAAATTTTAAAGTTGATATTCCAAACTACGTAAAATTGCTGCGCATTGACCTCTGACAACCAGTTCGTGTGGATTTCGTAAACAAGATGTGCAGCGGTGTCTAAAGGTAAACAAGAATCTGCAGAAATGCAAAGTGAATTGCACTGGATGAAATAATATGTAGGCGTCAGAAAAATATATAATGACGGACGTTTTTGACGCCAGAGACAGTCAAAGTCGTCAGTCAGCAGAGTAGACACGTCAGGCCATTTTGGACGCTTGTCAGGAGCTGCCGCCCTTGGATTGAGAAGTCGGCCCTGTATCAGCCTCCTCTGAAAGAAGCACGAAATTTCAAAGCACTGAATAAATGCATTGCAATGTGGTATCAATCATAGCAGTTTCTGACCCCACCTCTCTCTCTCTCTCATACAGCCATATCAACCCTTTCGTAAATAGAGAAGAGAGTTGATATTTTTATAAATAAGTGTTATGGCCTCCTCATTCCGAGTATACAATACAATTAGCTACATCGTCCTGCTTGATGACTTACGGCTGATTATTATCTATTTTCAGATATCTCGTCTCAATGAGATTCACGCTTTCCTTGATCTGCCACATTTTATACTTTTCATCTTTCATACGAAGTTTTGCAGATGAACCTCAAACCATTTAGTTGTCTATAAAGTCAAGCAAGAGGGAATGTATGAATCCAATTATTCTCCCTCCAGCTATGGGTAAATAGTAGGGTAGACTTGTTTCTTCAGCCTTGCCGAAGCAACTTGTCTAGAAGGAAAACTCTGAATTCAAATCTTTTAAACTCCGCTTAAAATTGACCATGTGTCATATCCTGTCCGAGCGGAGGGGTTGGTGAATATATATAAAGTCAAACAAGAACGCCTCGCGCGTTGTAATGGTTAATGTTTTAAGCTAACATTCTATAGGGTGTGGATTCAAATCTCACCGTCCATCTCGTTATATGCAAAAGCTAACATACTTACTAATACTAGCAAAACTATTCGCTCGCCGCTAGGCACAAGTATTTATTTTTTTGTATAATAAAATATCATATTAAATTGCAAAGTCTACTAAAACTACATAAGAAGGCTTATGAAAAGATTACACTTATTTTAATTGATTTCTATATTAGATAAGTCATAGAATTGTTTTTAACACTTTTAAGAACATAACAATAGTATTTGCAATCAATAACACAAGGTAGTCATTTATTAAACCTATTTTTTGTTTTTGTGTTTTTTTAACCAGTATGTAAGTTTTCTTCACCATGTAAAACTTTATTTCTGAGTGATATATGACACATATAGCAAGATTTTGAACGTATAATAACACAGGCGTCCCCGTCCCATTTTTTTTTTCCGGGTGCAACCTGGCATTCGTGCCAGATAGGTGGAATTAATAAGTATAGATTTAAATGGCACTAGACTTCCGGTTCACCTCGCTTTGTCCCGGTAGACTCAGCAAAGGCCAGTATAGTTCACATTGTAATCCCTTAACCAGCATTAACCAGCGGCACACAAATCTAAGCTCATTTGCGAATTCCCCCTCTCCTAAATCCCAACTATAAAAAGTCTTCATATCAAATTATGACGGGTGGGAGGCACGGATAAATATCTCTTCTCGATTTTCCGGGAGCCACCTGGCATTCGTGCCGGGTGGGTGAAATTAATGACAAGAAAAAATTCACATTGCACTTGGCCTTTTGACCTAGTAAATCATTGACAAGAATAGATTCACACTGTATTTAGAGAATTAAAGACAATCATCCACTTGCACATGCGTGATCTGCCTTTAAAAAAGACCTTGTGTCAAATCCTACCTGGTAAGAAGTACGGATACATATCAGTAATATGACCTGCCGGGCCTTCGCACCGGGTGGCTGTTATTAATTTGAATCATCTGGTTAAGAGAGGGGCCGTCCCCCGGCAGGCAAAACCTGCTTTGCAAGACTGTGTTCATGACTTGAGGCCTGGGGCAGCCTCGATATGTAGGATGCCGAGGAGACCAAGCATTTTTTGAAAGAGCCACGCCTGAGTTATCCCCACGATAAAGCATGTGTCATTTATTGGCTTGGTGGAAGGCGTTTAAATCTCATTAACAACATGGGCTATTTTGAAGCAAATCTAACTCAGCTAGACTTTAAAAGAGAAATCGTGAATAAATTAGATGCTAATCAAGATTGAATAATTATTATTTAACAATCCTTAAGAATATAACGTAAATAACAAAGGGAAGTGTGATGTCGATGGTGACGAAATTTCATTTACATACAGATGGACACATGATCATTATAGAATAAGCTATATGTTCTTGTGTGAGTATATACACCGTTATATAAACATGCAAAATAACTTAATAAGATCTTACGCAAGTAATTTGATTTCAATATTGTCTATCCAACATAGGTTTTCAATAATAGAATCAGCATTAATTTAACTTATATATTGAATATTGAGCATCCATTCGTCTGTAATGACAGTCAATTGCCAGTCAGCTTTTTTTTTCTTTTTTATCCGAAGGACATGGCAGTAGATAAATAATGATGAAAAAAGATTGAAAAATTGCTTTTCTATAAACGATCAATAAGATCTGGTCGCCCACGTTTTCACCAATACACTAATATCACAATTATACTGTCATTTGCATGCGCATACATAAGCACACTTATATGAGGTATGAGAATGCAAATAGGGATTGATAAGTGTGAGCAGACTCACACATACAAAGCCAGTAGGTATCAGCATGATTTGTATGACTACATAAACTATATATATATATATATATATAAGTATGTGTGTGTGTGTGAGTGTGTGTGTGTGTGTGTGTGTTTTTATATATGTAGACAAACAGACAGACAGACATAGGGCAAATTGATATTCATACAAGTGGGTGTACCCGTGGCGTAATAGCTAAAGTTCTGAACGATGGCGTCGAAAAAAGCGAGTTCGAACTCCAGTCACGTTATTAAGTTCAGTTTGGGATTAATTCTCTTGGGAAAAGAATGAACCCCAAATCCGCTTCAGATGTGAGTTGAAAAGTAAATATACCATTCTTCTACAAGGATGGTTTCCGCAATAAATTACCCGCGAAGATTGATATGCCATTTCACAAAGGAAACAAAGAAAAAATATTTGTGTAACATTTCCGATCTTTACAGAGATGCAAGGTAAACATGAGAGAAAACTGAAAAAGAAGAAAAGTTACATTTGACAATATAATGGTGATATAGGAAACACTTGAAGATAAAGGTATAAAACGTCTCAAGACGCTGACACCAAATGGATTTACCATCAACCTGATTGATGCTAATTTAAAATAGGCAGCAGCCCAGTTGATTGCGACTGTAGAACACACCGACTGTATATCTGCAGAGGAGTAAGACTCTCCAAATGAAGGGGATTGGATGAGACATTAAACCATCAGATTGAGAGGCTCCAGTCCTGGACCTTCAGGTAATGCGGAGGTCTCCTTCATTGCTATCGCTTCAAGGTCCACTGAAGCCCAGAGTGGTAGCATAGGATAGAGTCCTATCAATCGATGAAGCAGAACTCTTTGACATTTAAATTCTGTGCAAACTTGAATAGTTAGAAATGGAACTGTTTGATCTTCTAACTGTGTGTAACCAAGTAACTGATATTTAATTGAATTGTTTGAGATACCTAGAAATACTTGCTATCATTTATCTGTGTGCAAACGAATGATAAATAGGAAAATAGAATCATTCATATTAGATAGAAATACTTAAAACCATTTAACTGTGCAAAAAATGAGCTCAGGCACATTTTAAAAATGTCATCAACAAAATTTGTTCACAAATCATATATATATATATATATATATATATATATATATATATATATGTTTAAAGATGATTTGGCATTAAATAACCAACAATTATTGATATGCCATAAAATCCAAACAAATCAAGTCATATGTTTAATTCATATGTACAAACAGAGCCCACAATGGTTGATAAGCCGAAAAATACAACAAATAAAGTTATATATATATTTAACATGAATGTATAAAGAGAATTGGGCATTAAAAACCTATAATGGTTGATATGCCATGAAACCTAAGCAAATTAAGCAATATATATTTGATATATATGTATAATGAGGATTTGGCATAAAATAACCTACAATGGTTGATATGCCATAAAATTCAACCAAACCAAACCAAATCAAATCATATATATATATATATATATATATATATATATAAGAAAAATTTGGCATTAAATAACCTATAATGGTTGATATGTCATAAAATCCTACCAAACTAAAGTAGTATGTTCCCCTTTTTTGTAACACATAAACACCTAAATAAACAACTTAACAAACTGAGCAGTAATAGCTAATTTGAAACACACCTGTCCTATGATTTATATATACCTTCTAAATGGAAAGCTCAGTGCCATGTGTACCTTGACTTACATCATAAACTAATTCTTGCTGGAGAGGAGAAACTGACACAAATATTAACCCTTTTTCCTCTTTTAATTTCAATTAATTCATTTGTAGGCTTACATGAAAGGGAAATAAAATAATTTTAGATAAAATATTTGCATTAAACTGAATAAAAAAGGTGAGAGCCGGGAGCGACAAAATCAATATATTGATTTAGATAAACATACATCTAACACACACACACACACACACACACACACACACACACACACACATATATATATATATATAGTTTATAAGTTTATAAGGATAGTGCACATATCAGATTTCTAGTACACATCTTACGTCTGTATGGGTCTCACCTGAACAGAGATTAAAAAAAAAAATCTTAATTAGATTTTCTGATTTTCAAGTTTGGCCTCAACAGAAAGGTCCGACTATGGCTGTTCTTTTTGAATGATGCTAAGGACTTTTTGAATGATCTGCATATATATATATATATATATATATATATATATAAGTGGTGTTGGCTTTGGATTGTTTTCTTAGTTTAATGGAATATCAATTTTCGTGGGTAATATACTGCCAAACCCAATCCTTGTAGAACGACAGTAGAGGTACTATTTAATATATATATATATATATATATATATATATATATATATATATATATATATATATGCATACCATCTATGCATTGCAGACAGTTTCACCTTATTAGCATCTAAATAACTTAGCAGTCACAGAGAAATATATTAAAATAGCGGTTCCCAAACTGCTGTTACTGGACCACTGAGGAGTTTTCCAATATTCCTATCGGTGGTCCGTGAGCTAATTTCCATTATTCAAGAGACCCCTGAGTAAAACGGACAATTACTCATGACAAAGTTATTCCGGTTTCGCTCGTAAGAGCGGACACTAACCCCCATGGTGCCTTCTTCTTTTTCAGAGCTAAAAGACGGTCGTTCGACTGAGGTAAATAAAAAAAAAGAAAAAAAAGGGAAGATTATATTCTCTTGCATTTCAGAGACCCTGCACATTGACCCATTCAACAAGCTCTGTCTGAGTTGACTTCATTTAATTTAACCTGTATTTATATTGAACTCCAGCCAAAAGTAACGTTTTCGATCATCCATAGATTTTATTATTTACACTCACACCATGTTGAATGTAAATTGATCTGTGTATTTTTAACATAATTAAAATGTTCTATACTGAATATCTTGCCAGTCAGAAAGGTTTATACGGCAAAACTTCCAGTTTTGTTTAAATCTAAATCATAATAGACCGATTTTTATTGCCATCTACTTAGCTTAGCTATGTTTAGCACTGTGGTAGAAGTATAGGGCACCTACTGAGAACCAAACACAATAACAATGGATTGCTGATTTATGGTCTGATAACTGAAGTTAAGGAGTGATGAGCGTGTTAAATACTTAGATGGGTGACCACTTAAGCAATACTAGGTACAATAAGCAACACGAAGACTGAGATTTATCTAAGGAAAACATGATAAAAAAAGATAATTGTGATGGTCAAAACATCTAAAAGGTACCGGTTCCTACCAGACCGCTGAAGTTAAGCAACGATGTGATATCTCAGAATTTGATATGTCATTAAATAAAGAAGCCAAACTATATCTATTCCCCTCTATTTGGACATCCCTGAAAACTATTTGTGTCACATCGTTTTGAAACAGAACGCTAGATAGAAATGCTAAGAGTTTTCGAAGTTTTTTCGTCTCATTTTCAAATTGAATATTATACAAAAGGTACCTAACACGTTAAGATTGCCAAGATGATGACTTAATGTAAAAACTGGAACGTTTAACGTTGCCAAACGATTCACTTATAATATTTTTTCTCCTAATACCTCATTCATTTCCATTTTCCCTTATATACATATAAATATATACACACCAGCACGAACTTACATACAGCAGCTATGTGAGGACACGGGTTGTAATCCTGAAGACCTGCCGGAGGCGATGAGTGATAGGGAGAAATGGCGAGAGACGGTCAGGGATATCCGCGCAGACGGCGCGACATGATGATGATGATGATATATATATGAATATTATTATCCACAGACAGACTGATTCGTTGTATCACAACTCTTCTGTGTGGCTAGACATGCAGGACGCTTCAAGCTGGTATCAAAACCTACCTAACTTTACGCTAGACGTGGTATTTAACCGCTCAGCCATTTTGGCGACTTTCGACAGCAATGGACTCATAACGCATATGTATTAGCTTTCGTTCGCTTACATTTTATGCTATCGGATACCACAGTGCTCAATTCGTTAGAAGAGCTTGGTATTATGCAGGTGGCAGCTGTTAATTCCTTTATTTCATATATATATATATATATATATATATATATATATATATATATATATATATATATAACACAAAGGAAGAAAACTCAACGAATTGTTACCGTACCATTATGAATTTATTTCGACAAGTTATTTCCCGTCTCATCAGATGACAATAAAGTTTTGTTTTTTTTTTGTGGAGAAACCTGGCAATATTTTTATATATAAAGGGAAAAAAAACAAAAAAGGAACGCGTGAATAAAGAAAAACCATGAAATAAAAATATACATGATGAAATATAAGAAATAGAACAAAAGATGTACATAAAGTCGCCGGACCACCACATATGTTAACTGGTGTAACTTCAAAGTGGTCAGCGGACCCCTCTTTAAGCTAAGTCACCATTCGTATATTTTAGGTTTAATTTCGGTAACATTTTTCAGTCAGGCTCTTACATTATTTTACCAATTTCCCACGTGCCACCCGAAGGGATCATCTACAACCTCTTCTATTTTGTCTTTTTTCTTTAAGCATGTTTCGTTTATTACTTTTGTTTATACTTTATTTCTATCTATATATGACATGTTGTGGGTTCCTGATTACTGCTACTAACATATCTTTGCCATCACTGGTTCTTAGAGTTTCGTGATTCATTCCTCACTTGTTACTATATATATATATATATATATATATTTATAAACAGTCAGAATTAATAGATGTATAATAAATTGAAATATTCACCCGCTCAAATATTTGTTTTAAAAAGAACTATTCTGACCAAATGTAATGCTGTATGCCTGATTATCATGTCTCATATTGAAAGGAAGAGAAGCCATGGTATAGTGGTTAACGGGCGTGATTACGACATCGTAGTAAATGGGTTCGAACTCCAGTCGTGCTATTACGTTAATTTTAGACTAATATCTTTATGAAAAGTATTAACTCCCTAACCACCCAAGCTATGGATTAAATAGTACTTCTAGTTCTTCTACAAGGATGGCTTTTGCATTAAATAACCTACAAAGGTTGATATGCCATTAAACAAGAAACCAAACAAAAACAAAAGGAGAGCAAAATGGTGTGTCACACTGAAAGCATGCGTTGTCAGAGTTGCCAATTCACGCTCTACTTATGTAAAGTTGAAGTTTCACTCTCTCATAAGAAAGTATTTCCTTGTACATCTCGGCCTTGTTAAAGCACAATCTAACTAAATATATAAAGGTCTATGTGACGTAGAGGCTAACGTGCTGAACAGGGACATGGTAGTAATCACGTTAGAAATCCAGTCGCGTTTTCACATTCACTTTCAGACAAATAACCTTGGGAAAAGGATAAACCATCTTTTTCCTCTCAATATGAATTAAATAGTACCACTATCACAGTAGAGATGGCTTCGGCATTAAATAACCCACGAAGATTCTATAGCCATCGAACAAAAACAAACACCTACAGTATAACGCCAAGAGAAAGAATTAGTAACAATTAATATTAGCAAATCATTGGGAGATATAGTAATGGGTTGTCCTGTTGATAAATAGGAAGGAAGCTAAACATATCATTCGGCACACCATAACCCATCGACTCACAGTAAAAAGCATCGGTTACCGCGATATCATGTTGGTTCCAAATATAATCATACTGGTAAGGATTGGCGGTTAATTTTTGACCAGTGAGCCATCGTTAAATTGTTATTCAATTCTTTTTTCTGACAAGAACTATATGGATTTACTATCATCAGTTTCTTCATTGAATGGCATATCAGCTTTCGTGGGTTATTTAATGCCAAATCTATCATTTTAGAATAACAGTCGCAATACTATCTAACCCATAACTGGGGAAATAAAAGGATTCATACCTTTCCTCTGTGTATTTGTCTGAAAGTGAATACTATAGTGAGAGTAGATTTCAAACCCAATTACTACGATGTCACTGTCCAGCATTTTGGGCACTACGCCTCGGAAACCCCTCGAACTATATGGAGATTTAAGAACTTAGAAAAAAATAAAGATATGTATATATCCTTGACTATTAAAAATTTAATGAAAGATTTAGATAGGAATAATTATTTACAAAAGGTTACGTCAGAGATTATTCTGTCACGTGATGGCTCACGGAGACGAGGAGGTGGGAATGATACCCCCCCCCGTTGAACTAAAATTATCTAGCAGTCAAAAAGTGACCGTTAGGAGAGAAAAGGGTCACACAGATGTTTGCACCTAAGTGACCTTGGGTCGCCGGACATCGGAAGGGGAAGGAGAAAATGAAGCCAAATGATTGGTGGGGGGACCCCAAACGGAAGTAGGGTCCCCTTCCCCTCAACGGAAGTAAAGACAAAAAAAAGTAGTTTTTGGGCAACGCTCGTGGCGGACGGACGATAGCCATTTCACTCCGGGCTAAAGACAAAAGACTGAGACATGAGAGACCTGAGTCTCTCAAGCCAGCATTAAAAACAGTACAAAGTCCATTAGCCCGTGAAAGAAGAGAAATTCTCCAGTGGAACCCCGTCAAAAAAAATAAGATAAGTAACTTTGGGACATTTTCCCTTTACACCCAAGTTTTGTTTACCACTCTCTCTCAATTTGAAAAAGGATAAAAGCCAAGAAAAGACATTCATATTCATGGACTATCCTATTATATATCTTTGACATTTCGAACATATATATGTATATAACCGTAGTAAAGAACCTATGTATTTTCATTTTACCATGTGGTCTATGTTATTATTCCATGCTTTCCTTTCAGCTTCTATTCGCCTTACATTATCTTGCTTAAAACTGTCCTATTAATTCCTAAAGTATCACACGGAAAACCGGAGTTACCGACTACCACTATAGCAATATTAATATTATTACAACTCAGACCTATAGGCCCGTATTCTTCTATTATCGGAAGGGGAGGAAGTTTAGCGGCCTGGTGGGTGTGTGATAGTGTGAAATTTTGGACCCCTTTGCCAGCGGTGGCCAGTCTGGCCCTAAATTATTCCCTCACGTAATATGCCAGTTCTTATCTGCCTGAGAAAAGAACTCTGAACAGGACTTATTTCTGTAGGGGATCAAGTGCCAACCTGCCCCGTCTTCACACGTGCGAAAATAAAGTCCCGTTTTGGGATTTTAGACAATTTGCCGTCACAATTCCCTGCTGTTGGTACCTAGTAAACTAGTAACATCTATCATATGCTACTTGAACATAAACAATATACTTCATTGTTCTAAGGCATGAAATTACCATGGTAAATCGACGTATTCATTAGATAGTTTCACAGGAATTGTTTTCTGTAAAGCGGTTTGGGAAGGAAAAGGAAAACTCTCCTATCAATTAATTTGTTAAAAAAAAAAAGAATCCCGTGAAACAAAACTTTTTAAATTGTTTACTTTTTATATTGCATAATAGACACTTAACTTTTCATGATATTGTCCGAATATACGAATATTTTTGCACGCTTATACTTATTATTTTATGTTTCACGTCGCCTTAAAAAATTATTTTCCACTTAATATAAAGAGCACAAAGAAGATAGAATTTTACAACAAATGACTGTAACCTTATCGATTATAATTTTCCGAAAGAAATAATGAAGTGTTGCCTTTGATTTTCAATGAAATAAAGAGTAAAATAGAACATGAAAGAAGTTCAACTTCTCTAAATAGTAATCAAATTCAAAAAAAAAATCCATTCTGAAACAATATGTGGATATCTTCTTCTTCTTCTTCTTCTTCTTCTTCTTCTTCTTCTTCTTCTTCTTCTTCTTCTTCTTCTTCTTCTTCTTCTTCTTTCTATCTTGTTCTTCTTCTTCTTCTTCTTCTTGTCGTTACTAAGAGCCGAGTGGATCATCATGTCCAGACCAGGAAATCAAACGTAAATGATATGAACAAGTGCAATTTATCAAATGCTGAACGCAAAACATCCGGCAAACCACAAGTTAAAAGATGCTTAAAATTTGTCCACAGTTTTGTGTGGAAAAGCGATAAAATGCCATAATTATTTGTTCTACAGTAACCTTCAAATCGATTAAAAAATAACAGAAATACCAAAATGACCGCGCTGTTGAAATCTTGGAAAATAATGATATTTATAACGTATGGTACAATACATAATCACTTGTCGTATAAAGAATCCAGCGAATAACCGTTGCGCTGCAATAGAAATGATCTGCGAAACTGACATATATTAGATTTCTACACGGCGAGACTCTAAGGCCAACTTAAACATAAACAATACTATTAGTTACATGCTGTCACCTGATGACTTGAAAAAGCCAAAATAAAAGAATACAAAAGTCTGACAATGCAACTAGAAGAGGTTAATCTAAATATATTTTTGAAAGAAAGGAGACTTAAAGAGTATGAAACAGAGTTAAACAGTACAAACAAAACAGGATATTCCAAAATAAAGAAATAAAATTCAACTAACAAGTAGGTGGAGAATGCACGAGGACATGTTAATCAACATTGAGATGAAAATGAGGCAGAACAATCATAGATATGGAACCGAATTAACGTAGCATTAAAGCTGAATTGATAGATAACACGAAAAAGAATTACAAAGACTCGAAGAAGGCATTTAGGCTGAAAAACACCTGGTATCGCTCAGAGAAACACTCAAAAAAGTACCGAATTAGAAAACGCCAAGTCATGACGCCATCAATAGATTCTGGTTTTAAAAATTTACGTTAGTCGGCGACAGACTGGGTCGTCTACAGAGTGGTTGCATAGAAGAAGCAAAAATAACTTTATAGATGATAACGGGGAAAACTAGCCTAATCCAGAAAGACTCCAAAAGCAATTATTCCCAGCAACTAAAGTTCTATAACATGTCTACATATGATATAGCAAATCATTACAGCACAGATTATGGAGAATATCTATTGCTCGCTAATAAGTCATATATTGTCTCCTGAAGAACAGAAGGGGTGCCAAAATGAACAAAAAGAAGAGGTGAATTTCTAAACATTGATCCACTCATCCTCAAGAAGCACAATGCGAAGCAGAAAATGTATCCATGACATTGATTGATGACACAAAAAATCAATGATATGTTCCTGCATTTCTGGATAGTATATTACAAAGAACATATAAGATATCCTACCAAGTCCTAAAATCTTATAATAGGATAAAAAGCATTTATCCAGAGATATATATTCCAGGGAGATCGCTTTCGCCTTTAATATTTGTAATAATATATAATAATACTTGTAAACATTTAGGAAATGCACTGGGGGCTAGAAATGTATAAAATCACAAGAAATGATTAATCGCCTTATTTACATAGACGACATAAAGTGATTGGCAAAAAAAAATATCAGAGACTCTCATACAAGAAATAAGAATATACTCTGTTATAGGAATTGAATTTGGTATTAAAAAAAATGTACAACGTTCTTAATGAGTAGAAGAAAAAACAAATAAGAGAAGGAATAGAACTGCTAAACCAAGAAGGAATCTGAACGCTTAGAGAAAAGGAAAATTCTTCGTTGTTGGGGAATATTGGAAATGGGCACTTTGAAATAAGCTGTGATGAAAAAAAGAGTACGTCCGAAGAACCAGAGAGATTCTCAAAAACAATCTCTACAACAAGAAAATCATCAAAGGGAGAAACACATTCCCCTCAAGACTATTCTTAAAATGGAAAAATGAAGAACTCAGAAAAATACCAAAAAGACAAGAAAGTTGATGAGGATGCACAAGGCCTTAGATCCGAGAGATTACTAGAAATGCAACATGTCTTAAGTAAAAAAGTTGGAAGAGCGCTTGCCAACATTGAAGAGGGGTGGATGCATCTCTACGACGATGTGAAGACTTCATTGAATAGAACAAAGAAAGACTAATTTCAGCAGCCAGTAACATCACTGGCAACAATAACTAGGAAACCAAAACGGGAAGAAAAATAGTTGTATGGATATTTCAAGCGACAAACTGGCGAAATTTCACATGAGAAGACCTAGACATGGCTATGAAAGAAAAAACTTATGACAGAAATTGAATCTTTTCTGATAGCAGCACAAAAGAACGCTATCAGAACAAATTATATTAAAGCAAAAGTTGATAATACGCAACAAAATAACAAGAGTGGGTTTTGTGGTGATAGAGATAAAACAATTAATCTCATAATAATCGGATACAGTAAACAAGCACAAAAGGAGTATAAGCCTAAAAATGACTAGGAGGAGAAGATAATCCACAGGGAATTGTGAAGAAATTGAAAATTGATCATACTACCAAATAGTAGATGCACAAAAAAAAGAATCAGTGGTAGAGAATGAGATGCAAATAATTCTCTGGGATGTTCAGATATTAACAGATTACCTGATCCCGGCCAGAAGACCAGACCTAGAGATAATTACCAAAAAAGAAACAGCGGAACACAGCGTGGAAATCAAAGAAAGTGAAATAAGAAACAAGTTCGGAGGTGCCCGTGGTGTAATGGTTATCGTCGTAGGAATTGGACACGACGATACGAGTTCAAAACCTGGATGAGACTGATTGCATTTCACATAGCACTAATACCCTTGGGAAAGGTATGAATACAATTATTCTCCCTCCAGCTATGGGTAAATAGTAGGACAGATTAGGTTCTTCAGCCTAGGAGAAGGAAAACTCTGAATTCAAACCTGTTAAACTCCGCTTTAAAAAAAAAATTGACCTTGTGTCATGTCCTGCCCGAGCGGAGGGGTTGGATAAAAAAAAAAGAAATAAGAAACAAGTACTTAAACCTTGCCAAAGACATAAGAAAGCTGTGGAAGACGAGAGTGACTGGGAATGCTCCCGCAAGCTTTGAAAGCGCACTAGAATGGTTAAAAATCGAAGGACAAATCAAGACCATTTAAACTACAGCAGTGTTAAGATCGGCCAGAATATTGAAAATAATTCAGGAGATCTTGTTGTCACTCAAACTCTTGTGAAGTCAAATGCTGGTGTGAAAAAACTCGCAAGGAGTTTTAAAATAATCTGAATTCTTTGTAAGTTTTAAATAAAAAACGAGCCACCAGTCCAGTTTTAATTAAGAAGAAGAAAAGAAAGAATCATCTAGGGGATGTTGCAGTGCCATCAGACCCCAGAATAAAAGCCACGGCTTAGTTTGGCGTCTTTGTTTATCCATTCCTGGAGATAAATACTTGGCAGAATAAGGGAGTTCATACCTTTCACAAAGATATTAGTCCTAAATTGAACGTAATAGCGCAACTGGAGTTTGAACTCGCTAACCTAACGTTGTTGCACTCCAGCATGTTACCCGTTACGTAACAGGCACTTCCTTGAAAGATAAAAATGGCTGAAAAATGGACAAATTCCTGGACTTTGTCAGATAACTAAAAATAACTAAGGGATATGAAATGGCAGGGTTAGAAATCGTAGTTAGTGCCCTCGGAAGAGTCCGCTAGAAACGAGGAAAGAGACCCGATCAACTGAAGGTTAAAGAGAGAACTGAAACCATCTAAAATTGGATTGGATACCTTGAAGAGTCTTGGAGATTGAGGAGACTTGTTGTCATAAAGCCTCCAGTAAAAAAAACTATCAACCATGGCAAGAAATAACGATAATTATAGTAATGATAAATAGACCAGATATAGTTGTTAAGGACTAAAAAGAAGAAAAAAGCTGTCTAATTTATATGTCAATGCCTACAGATAAAAACATATCAGTCAAATGATAATGAGAGATTTATTAAATAAAAAGAATTGTAAATAGAAATGGAGACAATGTGGCACATTGAAATTACCACCTAGCCAGTAACAATGGGAGCCTTGAGTATGATAAAGAAAGAGACAGATAAGCACATTAACAAGATACTAGCCTATACGAAAACGAAAAACTTGCACTTTGCGGAATTTCTCGTCTCCTAAAGAGAGTACACTAAAAGACTGAAAATATCACCCAAAAGAGGCAGCGAAAACATAAATACATAGAATGCATAGAGTCAATACATCCACTGGCATAAGAAATGAATATACATGGTGAAAGGATGAACATAACACTTGTTTATGAAAATATAACTCTCTTTATTCTTTTTGGAGTCAAAGCTTCTGTGGTGTGAGAGACATAGATGGAGAGAAGAAGACGAAGACAGACTCGCCATATTGACCCATAACTTCTTCTCTTGACCATACAACGCTGTGTTATCTTTAAGGCTCCACTTGGCACTTCTGCTTCTCGGCCGAGTGGTACTCATTTGGATGCCCGCTGTGGGCCCTTGTCCCAGCAGGGCGCACAGTCACTCGCTGGCGCTCCCGTGAAAAACCGCTCTCTTCTGGCGGCAAGCTGAGACTCCATAACTGAGACTCAGACTCTATCTCACGTGGGCATCTGCATATATAATTTCATAATACCCACAAATTTCCATTCAACCACGTGACTTCTTCCGCTTATTTTTTAACAGGTGCGTCCTGTGCAGAAAATCTCGGATTGACGGATCAGTCAAGTGTCAATATGAAACACTTGTACCTTAGATCTCAAGTAAAGACCCGATGAAGGATTGTAAGAAACTGAAAATAAAACAGAAAATTGAATTTTAATAATAATAATAAATAATAATAATCACAGCAGCCAGTAAGTTAACACGACAGACAACATGAAGACAAATTGAATAATCAGAAAAAACTTGAAAGCAGCAATGGGAAAAAAAAGCTGTATGGATATATCAAGCGACAAATAGACAAAATCTCACATGGCAAGACCTGAACAGTGGTACGAAAAGGAAACCTTTAGAGAAATAAACTGAATCTCTTCTAATAATAGCACAAAATAAATCCATTGGGACCAGTTATATAAAAGACAAAATCGATAATGCGCAACAGAATAACAAGTGGATATTATGTGGTGACAAAGACGAAACGATTAATCACATAGTAGTAAGTGAATTTAGCAAACTAGCACAAAATGAGTATTAGACTAGACAAAACTGGGTAGGAGAGGTAATCTACTGGGAATTAGGCAAGAAATGGTATGTGCGCAAGCAGGAATCTTCTAGAAAATGAGACGCATAAAATTCTTTGGGATTTTAAAATACAAACGGGTCAACTAATCCCAGCCAGGTGACCAAACGTTGTATTAATTAACAAAAAAGTAGAGAACTTTCCGTATTGTAGATCTTCCCGTCCCAGAAGACTATAGAATGAAAAACAAGGAAAGATGAAAAGAGACAAGTATTTAGATTTTGTCTGAGAAGAGAGAAAGTCGTGGAACATGATGATAACAATGATACCAATAGTAATTAGAGTACTCGGAACGATCCCCGAGAAGCTTGGTAATTGGACCAGTAGATTTGGAAATCGGAGGACGAATCGAGACTATCAAGATAATAGCATTATTAACATCGGCGAGAATCCTAAGAATTCTGAAGACCAGAGGAGACTTGCTGTCACTCGGACTCCATGGAAATAACACTTGTGAATGCTGAGAAGAAGAAGAAGAAGAAGAAGAAGAAGAAGAAGAAGAAGAAGAAGAAGAAGATAGTGATTTCATCGGGAGAAAGATTGACTGATGCAAGAGAACTCAATCATGTTTTGTTTTTATTCATGAATAATTGAAAAAAGTAAGTTAGAGGAAATTTTCAGGCCTCATTTATTTAGCCTTATCTTTGAAAAAAAAAGACATTTACAAAATGCAACAAGGTTTACTGGCTTTTGTTTTAATCTAAATTCTTTTTTTTTTTTTTTTTTTTTTTTTTTTTTTACTCGTTCCACTAATTTTTCTGGCTGATTTAGAGAATCAGCAGAATGTAATTATCGAACTAGAGAAGAAATCGCAAATAAATCTTGCAGCCTTTTAATGACACGAATTAAAAAGACTTTTTAAATAGTCTTTGAAATCCTTTCGGAAAAAATGTATTTTATTTTCATTTGTTTTATCCTTTCTTCTTCATTAGTAGAAGCAATTTTCTTCTGATTTGACACTTCGAAATATCTCACTCAAACAGAAAAAAACAAAACAGAAAATTGTGAAATTTATACACATATAAATATGCGCATGAACATACACATGCACACAAATAGTCCCAGAAAAGCCCACGGTCTCACAAAATGAGAAGAGCTATCAACGCTTACATGGCGTAATGTTAATCATCTTAGCAAGTCAACTCGATTAGCAGAGTTCAAATCCTTGTATTTCCTCTTTGCATTCCACTTGTTGCACATACACACTCAACGAATTTTTATCATTAAGGGTTTTTAGACTATTATCTTCATCTTTCTTGCTATTTCTACAACGTTTCAGCCGATATGTCCTCCGGTCTTATTCAGGTGTTTGTCGAACTCGGGAACCTTCACGGAACTTCGAACTACGTCCTTTATTGAATCCACAGGTGTCACTTGTTCTGATTCCGTTAGCCTTAACCAAGTACAAGTGTAAAGTATTCCTGTATTGTTACTCGCCTGCAGTCAGGATTGAACCTGCAACCTCCAGATGATTGTCTCCTTAGAAGCTTAGGAGCTAACGCCTATAACCGTAACGCTATGTAAAAATCGTCAAGCTTCGTCTCAGAAATTTAGACAACTAACACTCAACGAAATTACAAAATACAGAGAATGAAATAACTCCGTTGGGTTGAGCTATTTTTCAGACACAAAATATTGTTTTCCTTCATAGTCATCATTATGAATATACATTTTTCTTTCAGTGATGAAGAATAGTTTGCATACCGCGCCTGAAAAATCTACAACATACTGTCTATCTTTCATCGGTTTAATTCTCGCTGATCGGCGGATTGAAGCGCTATTTATTTCATGAGCTGATTAACTCTAATAAAAATGTTCAATCAGTCACATCACTGTCGTAAATATTGAAAAACTTATCCCACCGCCAAACTGTGCTCAACTGTACTAATAGTTCTCTTAAAATATTTAAAAAGCGTCGATTATTGTTGTTTTTATCTGAATGCAGGAATTTAGTGACACATTCTGCTTCCTGATTAGACGAAATTTTGCCAACCTGCCGCTCTGCTGCTGTTCGGAGAAAAAATATTGGTTTGTATAAAGAAGGTTCAACCTTAACTTCCAAACCACCCAAGTCCGCCACTGATATTGTGAAACGTATTAATATAATAAAGATTGTTATTTTTTCAAGCTACTTTCTTGCGAGGAAAGTATGTCAATCGATAGTGAAAATGCAGGCGGTAGATGAAACTCTATGAAAAATACAGTGTGAGGCAGAAATACCACATTTTTAATTCACACCTGTAACAGAAAATCGATATTGTTATGAACTAAAAATTCTAACCCGAACAGCATCATTCCGACCTAATATCAACTGAGCATTAAAATCTCTCTATATAGCTCTCTATATATTCACCAGTCTTTGAAACGCACGTCATGATCGTAAAAGATCATATTTGAAAAAAAGGGGGTTAGGTATAATCTAGGTGCAGTAACTATTAGCACTTGCCTAAATATTCTTGTACAACACAGGTTACAGTTTAAAATGCCGGGAGAATTTTCGACGAATTCACGAATCTTTTACAATTAAAAAGTTGCTCAAGTTAATGATGACTCTGTACTTCCTGTAACTAACGTTGATAAGAAGTAAACTATTTTGTAGATAACGTTCTTAAACGAACCGGAGCTTTTTTGCATGCAGTTAAATGTTTTCAAGTATTGCTATATAACAGTCACAATTTAACATCTGTCATTTGTTCGCAGACTTATTTTATTCTATTTGCTCATTAGATAGGACTATTAGATGCAACCACTCCGGGTCAGTGTGAACCTGGACGCAATGGCAATGAACGGGTACTCCACATTCCCCAAATCTCCAAGGCTGAAGCCTCATCATCAGATGGTTTCATGTCATAATCAGGACACTCGTTGAGAGGGGAGGTCTTAACCCTCTGCAGTCAGAGTGTTTTACAGCCCCAGTAAACTGGGCTGAAACTTCATTGAGAAAAATATATAAAAATGTATGAGTTGAGATAATAAATACATTTTTTTTTAGTTTTTTTCAAGTTTCAAATTTAATATTCATAATTCAAATGAATATGCATGAACAGCCGAGAAACTCGTATGATAAAGGGACACACACATTTGACTGCGCCGATGGTGTAACGGTTATTATCGTAAGAAATGGACACGGTGACCTGACGTCAAATTCTGGACGAGGCAGCGTGCATTTCAAATTGCGCTAATGCCGTTAAGAAAGGTATGAATCCATTTATTATCTCTTTTATGATTAAATAGTAAGGTAGAGTTGACTCTTTAACCTAGTAGTGTAAATGGTCTCGGAGAAAGAAAAACTGCATATAAACCTGTTAACATCTTCTTAAACATTGACCTTAGATCGCATCCTGTTCGTGTGAAGGGCTTTGGTAAACACGTCTATAATAATTGGATGATATAACGACATTTAGAGACGTAAACCACAAATGAACAATTCAGATAATCTTCGATGCTTTTTGATCGATTGTTTTCCAAACTGAAAATCATTTTTGAGATTTGTGGACGTGGAGGACACTAAAAGAAATACTATGATGCAACTTAACAAATTATCAAAACGGAGTTTTGGAGGTGCTTCTATAAGTGGAAAACTCACTAGAATGATTTTTTCTTAATTCCAAAGGGATATTTTGGGGAAAAAATCATGTTTTAGTCACTGTTCAGTTATGCCTTGTAAATACTGCTTCAGTCTCGATATTTTTTACACACCTCTAACATGTGTCAAGGTGCTTATTCATCAAACAAAATCTGTTTTAACGCTTTCATGTTACCTAATCAAAGACAGATACATATAGATAAATATATATATGTATTAGTTAGAACCGATAAATTTTTATTATAATCAACCAAATGCCCAACCGACCATACTGCAAAGGCTCCGGGATTTTTACAATCATCCCTGAAAATGTTTTAAATTATAAAAAGTGATCTTGCTCAGATTGCGTTTTGACCACGATCTATCTCTCATATATATTGTCTTCAGTCTCACTAGCTATAAACAGGTGTCTGTCGCACAACCTTACCCACATTATTGGTATTTGTTACAACAGGCTCATGGCTTTCAGTCTTCAAAAGAGAATCAAGATTTTTCTGTCGAGTAGAAACATTTCGTGGCTTTTCTTTCACTACTTTCTTTTTTTAATCAAAACTAAAAACTAAGCAATTCGGCCCAATGATTGGACCTAAACAGGTACTACCACTCCGAATAAAACTGAACCTAGAACTAATGACAGTGAAGGCGTATTCAACACTCCCCAGAAATCCAAAACTGGAGTCCAAACAATCGATGAAGTTTAGCATCATATCCAGGACACAAACATTTTGGGGGTCATACCACTCTGCAGAGCATACTGTCAGCGTACTTTCTTCGAATTTATTTGCTATACGTGTAAGATAATCCCACTGGAAGTAAGACGTCCTATTGATTTTTGTTGCTTCATGTTCAAGATTGGTGTTGGTGGTATTGCAGTAGAGGTAAAACCTTCCTGTTCGAAACCGTTTTCTTTTTGCTATGTAACAGATAACAGCAGAACGGCAATCGCAAAATGCTGTCTGACATGATAAAAGAGGTCTGTCAATGAATTTCCTTATGCAGAAAAACTATTGCACTTTTATTCACAGACAGCATAAACGTCGGGATATTCAGATGAAAGTATGTTGTATACAGGGAATAACAACAACATCGGAATATACCAAATGATAGAGTGAGAGAGAAAGTCGGAGACAGCCTAGATGTACACACATGGGAAGATACGAAACTTTAGTGAACCACGTCTTCGTTCTCAATATTCTAAAAGAGTTTTGTTGCTTTTGTGTCAGGGGCTATATCAAGGTACCGAATAATCTTAGATTCTCCTTGTTTCTTTGCTTTCGGGAGTCTGGTACTTCTTAAGCTTTTCTCTACCTCCTGAGCCTTGGACAGCGTCGAGCACCCAGAGTGATGTAAAATCTTGTACCTCTTATGCTGGTCATTTTTGCTCTCTGCTGATCCCTAACGGGGTTGAAACCTTTCTTGCTTTAAATAATTTCCCTTACACCCACGCAATCTTCGTGGTCACTCCTTCCGCGTGGATATGCCTCCTGTTCAGTATACTCCCCACGCAAAGTATGCACTCCTTGCCCTGAAGAGTCAGCATCCTGGATAAGGAAAGATGAGTACATTCTGTTATTTTACATACGCAACTTAAACGACATTTCCGCTGGAGTATAATAATTTCACTTTTGGAAAGATGTGTACATCCTGTTACGCCACCCACGCACCTTATGCGGTATTTCAAATGGATATTTCCGGTCAATATTCAATAGTTTGTCCACAAAATTATTTACGAAAAAGTAGGACATTGGAAGGTGTCGTCAAGTTGCGTCCGAAAAAAAAACTAACAGAAAAACAATTACTTTGACGTCGTAGTCTTTAATGAGAGCGTTTATGTGCTCGTTTAACGATGTTTGAAAAGAATCAAAATAAAATATTCATTAGAAATATCTATTAATTTTTATTGGGTAATTGAGGGCAACTGACGACTCTGAACGAATACGAAACCGTCTTCCAGGGACCACACGAAAGAAGATAAGACGCTTATCCATAAAATATGCAATAAAGACAAAAAAAAGCATTAAATTCAAAGATTTATTCGTAATTTCAAAAGAAGTAACCTGCGTTTTTTTATACAATAATCATCATATTTTTACCAAAATGTTTTAAGGGTAAGTACTACTTGTCTGGTTAATTTCATAATACAATATGAATATACTTTTCAGCTATGTAAACTACAAATATAAAATGTCAAATCTGAGTTAATGGAAAGTCGGATAAATATTAACTAAACAGAAAATTCCTTACTGTATTTCAATTGATATGTACGTGATTAAATAAATTATATATATAATAATAATATAAACAATTTATATATATACATATATATATATATATATATAATAATAATAATAATTATTATTATTATTATTATTATTATTATTATTATTATTATTATTTTCTTTTATTTTCCATCGAAGCAATATCCATACAAGGTAGTGTGTACGCATATATATGTATTTATAAAAATAAAGACACGTACATATATACACACAAGCATATATATATGCCTGGGTGTGTATGTATATATGAATATATCTGTATATATATTTATGCTTATATGAACACATGTATTGATATTTGCTTCTCTCTCTCTCTCTCTCTCTCTCTCTATATATATATATATATATATATATCTTTATATATACATACACATATATATATATAGATAGATAGATAGATAGATAGATAGATAGATATACTTACTATCTATATATCTACAATCTCTCAGTATATATACATTTATGAATATATATATATATATATATATATATATGCATACACACTTTACTTGTATGGTGATGTGTTATATATATATATATATATATATATATATATATATGAATAATATATAGGTATATAGATGAAATATATAAATATAATATATATATATATATATATAAATATTTCATATATATATTTCATATATCTATGTTTCATATATATATATATGTGTGTGTGTGTGTGTGTGTGTGTGTGTGTGTGTGTGTGTGTGTGTGTGTGTGTGTGTATTGATTCACGAATACTTATATTCATGCCGATTAATGTATTAGACGAAAGTGGGTTCTGCCTGTCCCTTCAGATTGAAAAAGGAAAAAAAGCCATAATCAATACTGAGAATATTTTTCGACAGTTCCTCTTTTTTTGTTGTTTCGTTAATTGTTTTTTGGAATTTTTTTAATAAGTTCCACACACCTCCACACACACACACACACACACACACACATATATATATATATATATGTAAAAGAGCAAATGTCAAAGAAAGATGAAAGAAAAGCCTGCAAGAATGTATTTGTCTGAAACCATCCATGCCTCTGTGATGAGTCGCTAGCCGTGGGCCGATCAGTTTTGGACCGTAGGGGCGCCGCACAAAATAGAACTGACTATACTGTTTGTTCCGATCAATCCACCATGGGCATCATTACATATTCATAAAATAATTTAGCTTCGGCTACTTACATCTTTTAGGAGGTTGGGGGTAGAGAAAGAGTTTGCAAGTGCTGCAGGAATACGCTAAATAATAAAGAAAGAAAATAGGGAAAAAATGCAAAGAAAAAAAAGAAGTTATTTCTCCATCGCCTGGCATGGCTCCTTCTAAGGTTTTTAAAGGTATAAGAACGTGCGAAATAAAATTAGTACCTTTTTCTTCTTTTACGGGGTAATATAAGGAGAAAAAAAAGAAACGAAACGAAAAAGAACGAGAAATTCAAGCACTACTGCTAAAAAACATGCACGCATTCATATACGCATACGTATCACATAAATATAGATATACCAGGTTGGTTGCTTTGTTAAATATGTGACGTGATTGCGTGTATATGTGTGTGAGCGTTTACAAATGTGTGTGTGTGTGTGTGTGTGTGTTTAGGCAGAAGTAAACGGTCAATGAAGTTATTAGCAATTAAATATTTATTAAAAAAGTTAATTACAAAATGGTATATATTTACTGACTCTTCTATAATTTATATATATATATATATGTGTGTGTGTGTGTGTGTATGTGTGTACCTGAGTGTGCTTATATATATATATATATATATATATATATATATATATATATATATATATATATATATCGGTGGTAATCATAGGAGTACGTTTTCTCGGGCTCAGCCCGAAGAGCGGTTTTCTCAAGTCTATGTAAGTTGACGCATTAAAAATTCTCTCATAACAGGAAGATGTTTTGACCTTGACTTGGAGTTGGACACACCGTTGTCTCCAACAATCATGGATAACAATTTCAACTCACAAGAATTTATAGATTTGTTTTATTTTCATGCCTTAAAATGTTTATTTTGATAAATGTCGCCGACAGTTTTCATAATAGTGTTAACCAAAAGAAAAAAAAATCTACTTATTTCAGTCTTAAAAAGAGACAAAATCTTTCTGATCACATGACTCTGATGAAGACATTTCGAGTTGAAATCATATGAACAATCTTTAAAAAATATTGTTTTTCACTCCGTATTTTTCAATAATTTTATTTTGGTTTCTATTTAACAACTAAAGTTTGTAAATATTTCTCAGTTCTATATATTATATGAGAGAAATTTAATAAGACAACTTGGGCCTAAAGAACATAAGGCCCATTTGATTTATGTATGTGTTTCTGTGTTTGTGTCAATATGGAATTGGTCTTTGATCTATTCCACTGAACCAGAAACTGTACGTTTAGCATCAAAGATTCATCTACTAAATGAGACAGGCACTTAAATTGGTTCGAATCATTTCTTTTGAAAAACAAAACAGATAAAAAAATATGTTTTTTTTTGCTTTGTTTTGTTTGTGTTTTGTTTTAGTTTAATTTATTTTTTCATTAATTGTATTTTATTTTATTTTATTTCATTCGTTTTTTTATTGTTACTTTTTTATATTTTTTTAATCTTTATCTTTATTTCTTTTCTTTTGGATTTTTTTTTTTTTTTTTTTGTAAATGGTCAGTTGTCATGTATCAGTTGTGCTCCGGCACAGAGATTTGATGAATCATATTTTAAAAACAAAACAAATTTTGATGTTAAATTTCTGCTTGTATTCTAAATAATATGAACCCGAGTAATATTGATGACTGATATACATGCGTTTTTTTAATTCATACATACATCCTCATCTGTTTCTATAAGCAAGCGTATATATATATATATATATATATATATATATATATATATATATATATATATATATATGTGTGTGTGTGTGTGTGTGTGTGTGTGCGTGTGTGTGCATGTGTGTGAGTGTTTGTGTGTGAGTGTTCCTTAACCTAACACACACCCACACACATACACGTACACACATACACATTTGTATATGTGGGGGTGTCCTCGTGGTGTAAGGGTTAAAGCGATGGATTGCGGAATCGTAGTAAGCGAGTTCGTACTCCAGTCGCACTATCACGTTCACTTTCGGGCAAATATCCTTGGGAAAGGTATGAACCCCCTTTTGGGAAAGGTATGAACCCCCTTATCTCCCCAGCTATGGCTTCAATAGTACCACTACTGTTCTTCTAGGAGAATAGCTTTGGCATCAAATGACCTACAATGGTTGATATACCGTTAAATAAAGAAACCAACAATATATATATGTATGTATAAATATATGTATGCATATATATATATGAAATTCAAAACGAAAAGATTATAAAATGAAGCCCAAATAAAAAGACATTTTAAAAATGAAGGGAAAGAAAATGTGGGGAAAAATTAAGTTTAAAAGGAATAAAATAAAGAAATGAAGAGAGATAGTTTCAAAAAAAAGAAAGAGTAAAAGTAGGAAAGTTTAAAAAAGAAAATAAAAAAAGCAAGTGAAAGCAAGAGGATGACAATGTTTTAAAAGGAAGAGAGAAAAAGAAAGGAAAACAAAAAAACATAAAGAGAGATTGTTTAAAAGTGTAAGTCAGAGTAAAAGAAAGGAAGAAAAAGAAGAAAAGAAATACGTTTGAAATAGATAAAGAAAGAGAAAAGAAAGAGATAAAAGAGATATTTTAACAAGAGAGAAAGGGGGAAAAATGAACAAAAAAAAAAAAAAGAAAAGAAAATTCATAAGGGAAAGAAAGATATAGAGATAGTTTGAAATAAAGAAGGAAACAAAGAAAGAGTAATAGAAAGGAAGTTTAAGAGATGGGCAAAAATAGAAAAGAGGGATGTTCCAGAGGGAAGAAAAGAAAAGGAAAATAAAGAAAGAGAGCAAGTTTAAACAAAAGAAAGAAAGAAAGAAAGAAAGAAAGAAAGAAAGAAAATTAAGGATTTTAAAAAATGCTTGGAAAAATAAAAAACAAGGAATAAAAAATGTAATTTTAAGAAAGAAAGAAAAAAAGAAAGAAAGAATGAAAGAAAGAAAGAAAGAGCAAAGTGAAGGCAGTTTTAAAAGAGCGTTGAAAAATCAAAAATGAGGATTAAGGAAAGAACAATAATTTTTAAAAAGAAAAAACGAAAGAAAGAAAGAAAGAAAGAAAGAACAAAGAGAGAGAGAGAGAGAGAGAGAGAGAAAGGTGAGAGAGAGACTGCGTTAAACAATATAAAGAGACTACAAAACACCATATGAAGACATATCAGTCTTTTTCTTTTCAGTACGACATCAGATTTCCATCTGGTTGCAGCTCTGCCACGTAGAACCCCCGTCGTTTACCTACCCTTCCTCGTCGTCTTTGACATTGTTTCAGGCCCCGCTGCCACGAAGTCATCAACAGATGACAGTGTCTATTTCTAATTAATAGAACTGCAAATGAACAGCGGTGATATGATGCGAAGATATGACTTAGATTGACATAAACATGAACTGAGAAGTAAGGGGTAGAGTTGATGAAATTGAAGGAAAAGAGAGGGGAAAAAAGAAATTGAAATATAAAACATTATCGAAGAAAATAAAATTAGAAGAAGAAGAAGAATATTTGTAACAAGTAAAGAGAGATATAGCAAAGCTGAAGGGAATTCCAAAAGAACGTAGTATCTGGTGAGATCTAACTGAAATGGTTATATAAGAGAATATATCGTAATAACAGAAGCAGTATAACATGTTGAAATGAGATAGATAGATAGATAGATAGATAGATAGATGTTATGTACATCTATATACCTGACAGATATCTATCAATATATATACTCCGGTATCCGGTAAGGTATAAAATATAAACCAACGAACACTACTACTTAATACCTTATAATTCCCTAGCTGACGTCGTACGCTTATTGGCCGAGCTGTCTGATACTAAGTCTAACGTAAAGTTGGGCGGGTTTCGATCCCAGCTTCAAGCGTCCTACGTGTCTAGCCACACTGATGAGTTGGGATAGAACGAAACAGTCTGTCTGTGGATGACAATATATATATATATATATATATATATATATATATATATATATCCATTTATATAAAGATAGATAGATACAAGCAGGTTGAGATAGACATGCTCTTTATGAATATATATATATATATGTGTGTGTGTCTGTGTGTCTGTGTGTGAGTCTGTGTGTGTGTGTGTGTGTTTATTTGGACAGTAATGTATATTTCATTGAATAATATACACATCTGTCTACACTTTTTATATATCCCTTTCAGTTGCAGCATTGATTTTATGGTATCCGACGGGAATTAGTTGATGAAACTCCCATAACTAATTGTTACCTTAGTCCTTTCTTTCCGATCTTGGGCCATCATCAAGAGTGTGTATATTGCAAAAGCAATGTGACGTTTGCACATACATTACTACTTTGTAAGTATTTATTATTTATATTGGTGTGTTGCTGTAGCATTTAATTTGTTACTTTAAGTAGCAAAGATAGCAAAATATATTTAGTTATATTAGTAGTAGATTGGATAATGGTTCTATTGAGTTAAGATTGTTTCATTCTGATATGGAGCGCCTCTAGAATTTGTAATTTTTGTTTGTTATATTGTTGTTCTAATATTGTGTTTTCGGTAAGAATTTCCCGTAAACTCAGTTTGGGGGCAGAAATGTTTTTTTAAATCTTGTCCTATTGAACTGGTATCAGATAGATGCATAGTGAAGACGTCTTGATAAGGTAATTAAGGTTAAATCAACGTGTATACTGTTATTCTCAGAGACACAATCTCCAAAAGTACATTTAAAAGGATATATAATGTAAGTTGTTTTTTTTTCAAAACTCGAATTGCGGGGTAGGAATTATTGTTTATAATTAAGTTGGAAGTTTGATTTCATGAACCAATTCGTGTCGGATACCATAAAATCAGTGCAGCAACTGGAATGGTTATGTACAAAAATTTGTTGACAAAAGATGTCTATACTATTCAATGAAATACATATATATATATATATATATATATATATATATATAGCATAGATAGATAATGTGTATATCTAAATATTTGATAGATAGCTAAGAATACATGTGCGTGCGTGGTTTGATTGTTCGAAACTAACAGTTCGAGAGAGATTAACTGATAAATGTTAACTTATGCATGTTTGACATATAATAATAGATATGGATACTGAAAAAGACGTATAAATGAAGAAGAAGAAGAAGAAGAAGAAGAAGATAGAAGGAAGAAGAAGAAGATAGAAAGAAGAAGAAGAAGAAGAAGAAGAAGAAGAAGAAGAAGAAGAAGAAGAAGAAGAAGAAGAAGAAGAAGAAGAAGAAGAAGAAGAAATTGATGCTGTTGTTGTTGGTGGTGGTTTGCGGAAAGAGAGAATGAGGAATGGATAATAATTTAGAAGAATGAAAATGTTCAGATTTCTCCAGGAAGAATCATACAAAAAGAAGGAACGATGATTATAATCATTTTTTAAAAGTCAAGAATAGTTGGGTTTTAACGTGAAACAGTGGATAAATTTCTGTAAAATATACAATTTAGAAATTGCACACAAAGCAATTAGCAATCGAAGCGTGAAGAAATCATTTACTAACTATAACTTGGTTGAGCAGAAGGCCAGAACTGTGGACAACTCAATGATAATGAAACTCTCTTTCAATGATCAGTCAGGCTAGATCTCTAACCATAACATTACACGAGGCACCCAGATAGTAGCATCAATAAATAAATATATAAATAAATAAATGATAAAAGTGACTTCAAGACCAAAGTGAGAATAATTCTATTAGGAATATTAAAAGCGACAATAATACAGCTATGGCTCATAAACATGTGGAAAATAATGATTGATAAGATTGATGAAAAATTCAAACCGTTTGTATATACAATGTGGCAGAAATGCTTTCCTCGTTTTAAACTGTCACTTCTTTAGTGCAAGTGAACTTAGGCAAGTGACGATGTTAGCTCAATGTTGCCAACGTCTCAGCCGTTTTTATTTCTAGAGACTATTAGTTAAGATCATGGCCTAGACTCTCCATGTTTTTAAAGTTTGATTTAAAAAAAAAGAACAAAGTCTGGTGGTGCTTCTATTACTTTTTGATGAATTGCATCCTTTAATTTTCCAGGTGACATTCTTTTAATTGATGAACCTGTGATTTTGAAATTTTCTACTCATAATACTGAGGATTTTCTATCGAGAACAGCACCATTCTGACGCAACAGGAAATGAGCATAAAACCTATCTGTCGGAATTATTGATTCAACAGAATTAAAAAAAATACTTTTAAAAGTAAACGCATGGTGCATAGCGGTCCGAGACATAAATGTTACTGATCGTATATGAAAATAAATACTAAGATAGAGCTACCGTTATCATTTGGCCAAGTTCACTTGCACCACATAAGTGACAATTTAAAAGGAGGGAGTGATAACTTACTGATCTGTATCAGAGTGAATTATCTGCATCTAGATATAAAGTTTGACGTCCCCCCCACTCACACACGCACACACTTCAGCCTATGAGTAAGGGAGAATCGCAGATCCTTCTAAATTCATCAAATATCAAATATGCAGAAAAAAACTGTATTATTTAGAAGAGTATGAAATTCTATTATTCCAAAAAAATTTAAAAAAAGAAGAAAAAAGAACAAAAAATATAACTACTTTAATTCAATTGATTTTAATTTTTATTTCATTCTTTTTTTCTCTTTTAAAAAATCTATATGATTTACTCTGATACCACTCTCTGATCCTCAAAAGAATTTTTTGCGTTAAAATCATTGGCATAAAACACAAATGCAATATCAGATGTATTACTTCATATCAAAGGAATAACTAGACAGTGAAGTGGTCGATATATATATATATATATATATATATATATATATATATATATATATATATATATATATATATATATATATCCTAAAAAGCTGGATGTGACACAAGGTAAATTATTTAAGCAGGTTTGGTTTGGTGTTATTCTTTATCAACCATTGTAGGTTATTTAATGCCAAACCCTCTTTAGGCATATATATTAGATATACATAGGATTTGTAAACACATTCTGTAGATAACATTATCAAACGAGTCAGTGCCCTTTTTTGGCACACACTTAAATGGTTTCAAGTATTGCTTTATAATAGTCATAATTTAATATCTGTCATTTGTTAACACACAGTTTGATCTATTTGACGAATAGATAGGACCACTCCGGTTCAGAGTGTACCTGGTAGCAATGGTAATAAAAGGGTACTCTACATTCCCCAAATCCCCAAGGCTGTATCTTCGCCAACAAATGGTTTAATGTCATATCCAAGAAAACTCGTTTAGTTTGCGCAGGGGTTTCTTAACCCTCGGCAGAGATGCAGTCGATGTATTCTATAGCCCCATCCGACTGTGAACCTGGGTTTCGCCGGTTCAAATTCAGAGTTTTCCTTCTCCTAGACTGTTTGCCAATAATAGGTTAAAATGCCTAATTTGCTCTGCTAATTTTTCCTTAGCTTGACGGAGATTTGTTGGATGTATTCCTTTCCCCTTGGGCATTAGCACAATACGAAATGCAAATAGCCACGGAAGAGATTTTAGAATTGAGTCGCTGTGTCAATTACTTACTATGATAATCATTGTATCGTGCGCGTATATAGTAATATATATATATATATATATATGTGTGTGTGTGTGTGTGTGTGTGTGTGTGTGTGTGTGTGTGTGTGTACAGCATCGTTAGGAGAAAAATTTGTGGAAGAAAAGTTTTATTTCAAATAATTTTAGCACAATTTTTTTTTCAAGCTGATAGGCTATAAAAGTAGAGACAAAAAATGAACCAATAATGTAGCATATCCATTCATTGAATTAAGATTATTTTGGAATAATTCAAATGACCATCGTATGACTGCGGCTATCATACACACCAGGCAGATATTGGAAAATATTCGCTAAATATGGGTAGGGAGTATATATATATATATATATATAATGTTTATCAGAATATTCTAAATATTATCTTCAGCTTCATTGTTATACTTCTTCTGGTGTTTCTTGTCGATCTCGGGAGCATACACAGAAATTCGAACTGAAAACTTTTTATAATCCACGTGGCTAGCTTCCCGAGTTCATCGTAAAACACCTGACGAAGGCCGAAGGAGATTTTGGCTGAAACCTTGTGAGTGTAACAATGAAGATTGAAGACAATAGTCCGAATATTCTAAATGACAACAAGCATCAAGCGTCATCTAAGACATTTAGACAAATATATATAATTGATTTATATCAACACAATTTTGCTGACCTATCTCAGGAACACGGCCGAATGAATTTTTTTTACTTTGATATCAGCAATTCCGTCATAAATAATGTAAGTTTGGTCTCTGGGGTCTTTTGATGGCACGGAAAGTCATATGTTGGCAATATATGTGTTGTATAGCCACATAATAAATATGCATATATACACATATACATGCAGAATACATACTGACGCAATAATAAAGACTAGCGAAGAGTTCTTTAAAAAATATACCTCTCACTTTATTTGAAAGGGTTCGAAAACGTTACTCAAGGTTTTACTGTGAGAGGGAGTTGGAGACCGAACAGAACTGCATCATATTGACCCCCACTATTATGGCCATCAGCGTCTCTTTCCCGCTCTCCAGGGCAGCTCAACAGGAGGCCTGGGGGCCCACTCTGCTGGGTGCAGGCTTCCTCTACCGCATCTTGTCACCAACGGGTCTGGTCTCCAAACTGGTCTCCGAACTAAGTGACTTCCTGTCTTCACCGAGTTATATAATAGTTCAATCGCCCACTCAATATCTTTGGAATGGCGTGTTTGATCATCATCAAGCGGAAATAACTGTCATGCTGTTCACAGGTCACTCTCTTCCGGTGCATCAGTCTATGACTATACCATGGGATTATACCTTGTCTCATATTGTCAGCCAAGCCCGCCTACGCGATTTCTTCCCATAAATGCCATCGGAATATGTCACTTCCACCGTCTTTGGGATGGCATGTTTGGACGGGTCGAAGGTCAATATACAACATATGCAATTTCTTTCCAAACGAAGAAAGATGATTTTGAAATAGAGAACAAAGAAGTTTTGGAATCATTGTTGGGTTTATAATGTTAGATATTACTTTTTAGACTGGTCAGCTATATGATGCATCTTTCTAAATAAGTGCTCGAAAAGCCTCTACAAATCAGAAAAGAAAGAAAAACAATAAATAGATTCTTAAAAAAGGCTTTCAGAAAGTAATCATAGTTTCTTTTTTTCCTACAATTAATTATTTTGTGGATTTATGCCATGTTCCATTTCTGAACCTGTAGAATCTTGTTAAAATATACATCAAAATTATTTCATCAAAATGCATTGTCAGCGGGCATCAGAATACACAGACTGAAAATATCCCCTTCAGGGGAGTAAGACTCCCTCCCTCTAATAGAAGTGTCCTCAGAATGACACTAAATTGCATCTGATTGCCAAGCTTCAGTTCTGTATATATGAGGCGTACAGAATACGTCATCATTGCCATGGCACCCAGTAGTGTTAGTACCTGTTATGTTCTCTAATCTATGGGTTAAGTTGAGTCTTTTAAAAATCATATATGTTCGATTGTACCGTGTGAAAAAGAAACCTCTCCATAAATATCTGCATAGAATATAAATATGAGCATACAGTGAGCGTAATTCCCTAATCTCTAGTCATGAAATAGCCCAAGACTGTATAACATGCCGTTAAAATGAATGATATTACATCGGAAAGATGCTTCTCTAAATGTTCTTCCCGAGCAATGCCAAGTACCTCTGCTGGTATTAGTAGACTGTGAATAGTTCGTTTATTGTGATGTTGATAATATTGATGAGCGTTATGAAAGTAAAGATTGGAATTGAAGCGTGTGTGATGATAATTTCGATTATGATCGTGATCAGGTTTTGAGCGAAAGAGAATTGGTGATTAACAATAGCGAAGACAAAGAAAGAAGTAACGGGAAAATAAATTACAAAGAAGGGTAAGAACATGAAGAAAGAAATAAAGAAAAAGAGTTTTAAAAGAAATATGAATGAAAATGAAAAAAGGTAAAACAATGTAAAGAATGAAAACAGTAGGAAAAATTTCCCCGAGCCTTGTGTGATGGCAAAAGATGAAAGATGGGTTTTCATCGCACACATGTACATATAGAAGCACATGCAAAAATACTTTAAAAACATAAATGAAATATTTAAAAAAATGCCTTGATAATACAAAAAATAAATTTAAAAAAGGAATTGTAAAGAAAATGTAAAAGAGAAAGAAATTAACGAACGGACATTTTTTTCTGAAAGAACAAAAACGAAAAAATACAATATCGCAGAAAAAGCCTGTCGAAAAAAAAAAATTAGGAAAAAATCTAAAATAGGAAAATAAGAAAGAAAGAACTGGAAATATTCTATAATATTCCATCAGAAAATAATTGAATTCTTGGCATGTGGTAATATAGAGGCCCCAGCAACACCTTGGGCAGAGACATCCCGGGTTGAATGACTGGTCGACTGCCTGGTTGGCTGCCTGCTTGCCTATACCATAGACGAGCTGTCTTGCTGGATTCCTTGTCTATTGCTTTGGTAGGCGATTGCTTCATGGTAGATAACCGGTTTGTTAACTAACACATTTTCTTCTTGGCATTGGCGTCTCTTCGGATATATATATATATATATATATATATATATATATATATATATATATATATATATATATATATATATATATAAGTCAATGTTCAACAATTCACCTTATTTTATAAGATTATATGCTTTATTCATGTGTGCAGAGCTATTCAAATATACACGTATCGACAAGTGCATATACAGGTGAGAACGCATCTGTATATATATATATATATATATATGTATATATACATATATATGTATATATAAATGTATATATATATATATATATATATATATATATATATATATATATATGTGTGTGTGTGTGTGTGTGTGTGTGTGTGTTTAGAGGTGGTAACCAAAGCAGTACACAAAATATACCTTATGTCATATCCTGCTCGTGCCGGATGAGTTGGGTAAATACATACTAAACTGGGAGGAGACGGAAGAATTTTTGCACAAATATTCTCTTTATGTATTTACTCACCCCCCATGTGCAATATGGGACACATGGTTAAGTTTTTAACTGTAGTAAAGTTGATTTGAATTTGGAGTTTTTCTTCTCCAAGACTGGTTACCTAACCAAGGTAAAAAGAACCTAGCCTGACATACTATTAACCTATAGATTGGGGAGGATAAAAAATGCATTTTTCAAGGGGTTATCTGATTCATGCCTTTTCCAAAGTAATTAGCGTTAGGTGAAACTAAGTCACTCTTCGCCTTCTGTATTTCCTGATAACGGTTACGCTTATCGTTCCTCCCACCCCAATTTCTTAACTTGTGACTTACTCTTAGTGTTGGAATTCTACACTTCATCTGGGTTCGAACATGAAGTACCCATGATCATGGAAAATTCTTTGATTCGTCGGTCACTGAACTGGAAAGGGATACATGTATATGTATGCATGCATGTGTACAACTGAATTTGATAGATAGATAGATAGAGAGAGAGATTGGACAGAAAAATAGAGATAGATAGATCGATCGATAGATAGATAGATAGATATTGTTCGGTTAATTCAAATTCATCTTCATATTATTAGTGGGTTTTTAATTTGTTCCGGTCAACTTAATTTTCTGTCTTCATCCGGAGAAAAATTCTTTAAAATTTCCACTTGTTTTCCATGGAAAATGAAAATGAAAAAAAAAAACCGATATATTAATGAACCTACTTAATTCTATCAACAATATCTTTATTGGAAATACGGACTTAATAATGATTTTTTTTTATTCTCATGGACTTCTTATTTGATGAAGGCTGAAGAAGAGATCGACTGGAATGCTGCGTAAAATAATCAAGAGTATAAAACACAGAGGTTCAGTTGTCCGAACGATTTCTGCTATGGTAATGGTACATCTTAAATGTATTTTCAAAATAGGTCCCTGTACTTAAACATTCATTGGTATACGAACGAACTATAATTGAATGATTGATTAGTTGATTGATTGATCAATTGATTGATCTTAACGGCATGTCAAGCTGTGCAGGGACGTTTTATTCCAGGATGTTGATTTCATTGTTGAACTTTTTGCGTAATTGTTTCGTAAGGACTTTTTTTTTTGCACCCAGTCCTTTCAAATACGAATATTCTTTTAACGGATTAATTTTTTGTTTGTATACGGTAGGCAAAGAAACTTTGGCTTGGTTTCGGTGTTAAACAAATCATAAATTCTTTGTCGTTTCTTTCCTAGCACACTCATATTGGGCTGAATTTTAATGAATAAATAAAAAGTGCTTGAATGATTGAGCTAATCATGAAAATTTACATTTATCGTGTTTTTTTTTAAAGTGGAGTTTTGAGATTAAAAAAAAATCTTACTCTTGAGATATATTTTCCTTTTAGGACACAAGAAAATTTCAAACTAATCTAGATCTATGCTTGGTAAAAAAAAAATCTAATAAAAGTGTATCTCGACTAACTAAAATGTATTTTTTTTTAATTCTCATTTTTTTGTCCAGACTTCATCTAGACGTCTATACATCAGTTATTCATTTAAGTTGATTAGTCTTCTACACGTCTTCATTTACTTCAAAAAATATAAATTTAATTTTCAGTCTCGATACTTTCTATAGAAATTTGCTCATTCCTAATTTCAATTACAGCATCCTTCAGTGAGTTGGAATGCTTTAACTTGTCTGACCGAATTTTTCACTTCATATTCAAATAAAGCGTATTTTGTAAAATATCTCTTAAATAAAAAACAAAAAAATGCGAAATGCTTATTTGCATTGAAGAGGATATGGGTGATAATGTGTATTATGCAAATTCTAACAGAAAAATATCGATAAGAAATATCATACTAATAATTCTCATTGATAATTAATCCTAATTTTCTGCGTGAAAAATTAATTACTACTAATCTTGGCAAAAGATATGGAACTAGCATACTTACAAGATGTTTACCTTAGTTTTATTTTTCTTTCATTTAACAGTAGATAAATTAATAACAGATCACAGGCAAAACCATTTTTGATTTAATTGTAGAACAATTTGCTTCCTAAAATATCCCAAAAATAAACGAGATAAAATTATTTGATTTAATTATATATTCTTTTTTTTTTCCAAGTCATGCAGAGGAACATATAATTGAATAGTCCAATATTGAGAAAAAATTATAAAATTTACTGACAAAAAAATGAAAATTAATTATCATTTGAACTCTTCAATTTTTTTATGACTACCTTAATTCTTCCAGGCATGGATTTCACGAATTTTAAGCAATATTCTTTATCAAAACGGTTGCAGCTTTCCCGAAAGACAGTTAACAGATCTCTTTTTGGTGGATAGAGCCTTCTCACAGACTATTCTTTTATACGCACACCATGAATTTTCAAGTGATTTAAGATCAGGATTCTACGTTTGCAATGTCATTGATTTTATACACCTTTCCTAAAGAACAGCTTTTATGTTTCCTTTCAATTATGCTTGTCCAACAACTTTTTATGATCTACAAGAACTGTCTTAACTGTGGTGTAATGGTTATCGTCGCAGGATATGGACACGGCGACACGAGTTCAAATCCTGGACGAGACTGATTGCATTTCACATAGCACTAATACCCTTTGAAAATGTATGAATCCAAATATTCTCCCTCCAGCTATGGGTAAATAGTATGACAGACTGGGTTCTTCAGCCTTGGCGAGGCGACTAGTCTAGGAGAAGGAAAACTCTGAATTCAAACCTGTTAAACTCCGCTTAAAAAGTGACCTTGTGTCATATCCTGCCCGAGCGGAGGGGGTTGTAAATAAGACAAGAACTGTCTTAACTGTATACCTATTTGCATATCTAGGCTTCTACTATTATTTGTTTTAGGATTGTCACAAGATAACTCCATGATTATTTCTTCAGTCTAGTATAATTCCATATTTTCTTCTACATGTTTCGGAAAAATATACCATTAATTTTGATAATTTAATCTAGCCAGTTTATGACCCTTTTTACAAAGCCAGAATGTTCAAATATAAGAGAAAAATGTTTTAAGCCTTATGTATAATTAGTTAATTTACTGTTCAATAAAAATAAACAAGTTGAACGTACTCTAAATGTGCTTATTCCATAATTATTGCCACGTGTACTAATAGTATTTTTTACATGGAACTTGTCACTTTATTATTATTATTATCATTTACTTCTTTAGAGTTTTTCACATCAGTGTTAGCTGATGGTTTTTCACTGGAGTTTGAGTGACAGCAAGTCTCCTCAAGTCTCCAGGACTCATCTCAGGATTCTGGCCGTTCTTAGCAATGCTATTGTTTAGATAGTCTCTACCCATCCGCCAACGTCCAAGTCCTCCAGGCCTTATCCTTCTTTTCACTTTCCTTCAGATTTATTCTGTGGTCCGCTATTATTAATATTATTATTCTGGCTGATCTCAATAATGTAGTTGTTTGTATGGTCTCCACTCGGCCGCCAACTTCCAAGTCCTCCATCCCTTGAGTAATCCTTTAGTCACTCATCCAAACGCACCAATTACAATTGGTATAATTGTCACCTGCATGTTCCATAATTTTTTCAATTCCCTAGCAAGGTCAACAATTTTGCAAATTCTATTTTTTTGTTGATTATTATTAAGTCTAGTCTTCTGGCCGGGATTAGTTGATCCGTTTGTATGTTAAAGTCCCATAGGAGTTTAACGAGTCATTTTCTAGGACAGGCGCTGGGTTGTGCATATACCATTTTATTTATTTATTTATTATTATTATTATTATTATTATTATTATTATTATTATTATTATTATCTTTTTAATTGCAGATGTTTTAATGGCGACTCGACAGTGAAGAAAAGCAGACATCGGAGAGAATAAGTATTATGCAAAAGCTAAAATAACTACCATTTAAAAAATCAAAGAAAACAGTAGAGAAAAATAATGGTAATAGTAATTACTTCTAATGTTCTTCTGTTTGGTTTTCTATTTTAAAGGCATGTCCACCATCCTGGGTTATTTAATGCCGGAGCAATCAGTGTAAAATAACAGTTCTGTATTTTTTTTTTTAACTGAATTTTATAAATACTATAAATTTCATTTTAAAATACATGCATACATTTGCCAAAATATTTCTAAATTTCTATCGGTCACCCTGGGCAATACATATTTAGGAACAACAGCATAAACGATATTTACACGTTAATGGTATTTCATTTTTACGCTTATTAATAAATCTTATCACTGACACAAATGCTTAACTTGCGCCTCAAAAATAGCACAAATTATTTTCATGACTCAGTTATGCTTTAGTAGAAATATAAACTAAGATTCTATTTATTTATTTATTTAATTATTTCGCTCAGTTTCTTATGAGAGTATTAATGAATAAATCGCTTCAATTGACCTCGGAGATTCTAAATATAACAACTGCCATATTAAATCAATTTATCGAAATATCACAATAGGTAACAAATTGTTTGGTTTTTGCCGAACATAAGTATAAATTTCTGTAAATACCGAGTGATATGTTGATTTTTTCTGGCATTTTGTAAATGAAAATTTTCAAAATTGTTTTAATGAAAAAAATAGATCAAATCCTAAAATACAATGTTCAGGACTAAAAAGAGAAGTTTAAAAGAAATAATTGTTATTTTGTATACTTTTACAACACAAGAAATTAAGTAATAACAGGCAATTTCAGGAAAAAAATTGTTACCAGTGGAACAAAAACAAAGTTTGAAGGTAATTAATGGCCATTTCGTAACTTTTATAAGATAAGTAATTAAAACATATCTCATTCTATTCACAAAAAAATTGTCTTACATCGTGTTATGGGTAAAGATGTGCAAAGAAAAGATCTTGAGTATAATCTGATTTAAATTCAAAAGCTTCTATTTACGAAATTTGTGCTTTTATCAGAAAAAAGAAAAGAAAAAGAAACAATGTGATCACCTCTCATAAGGTGAAAGTTTTATAAAACAGTAGAAAAAAGTAATTCTACAAGTGTTACAGATAACACTTTGAAAAAAATGTAGCAAGAGGAAACAATCAAAACTAATGGTTACACATTTAAATTCAATGAGGCATTTGTAAATATTAAATTGGAAAGAAACTCCGGTAGTTTTACCATGTTTTTTTTGTTTTGTTTTGTTTTTTGTTTTCATTTTTTGCTGATATTTATTATCAACTTTTATTAAATGATCTATTGCAATTTCAATCAAAGTAATTATTTCTTTAATCTTTAAAATAATATTCTCATCGAACTGTCAAATTTGTAATTGCTTGGGTATAAAATGACACTAATCAACATGATATTTTTGCCAACAAACAAAACACGTTTTTTTGATGGTGCTTATTTTTAAAATGACCTTAGTTTTTTATGTTTAGCTACATTTTTTGCTGTACTGTAATAGGAAAAAGATCAATTTACGATCTTGGCTGATCACAAAATTTACTTAATAAAGATCATTGAAACTCATCGATTTTCAGGTAGGCCGAGAAAATTGTGTCAACCATCTGAAATAAACTATTTCTATCAGAAAAATGTGTTTTTGAGTAAAAACATTTAAAATTAAAGTACCAATTTTTTTCTCCAATTTATTGCCAAAATTCTAATTAACTGATAAACGTTAGTAGTAATACTCTTTAGTAAACCTTAAATTAAGGTGACATCAAAAAATGAAATGCTAAAATCATCTGTTTTACATTCATAAATTTTTCTCAATAATTTTGTCCCTTCTCCATGGAAGGAAACCAAGCACATTGAGAGCTTTTGTTTTCACAATGGGAAAGAAACTTCAACTAAAGATATCCCAACTGAATGGACCTATTCCATTATTAGTAATACACTTTAGTAAACCTGAAATTAAGGTGACATCAAAAAATGAAATGCTAAAATCATCTGCTTGATATTCATAAATTTTCCCCTCAATTTTGTCCCTTCTCCATGGAAGGAAACCAAGCACATTGAGAGCTTTTGTTTTCACAATGGGAAAGAAACTTCAACTAAAGATATCCCAACTGAATGGACCTATTCCATTATTAGTAATACACTTTAGTAAACCTGAAATTAAGGTGACATCAAAAAATGAAATGCTAAAATCATCTGCTTGATATTCATAAATTTTCCCCTCAATTTTGTTTCTTCTCCATGGAAGGAAACCGAGCACATTGAGAGCTTTTGTTTTCACAATGGGAAAGAAACTTCAACTAATGGGCCTATTCCATTATACTTCACAATAACACCAGGAAACTCATTAAGGATGATGAATTTGTTAATTCAATGGATGATTTGGAATTACACGCTTGGACATCGTTTGTTGACGTGATGAAAAACTTGTCAGGAAATTGCCGAACCAAAAACTACAATTTGTTAGCGGAAAAGCTTTTGAAAATCTACAGGCTATGAATGTTAATATGAGTATTAAGGTTCATTTTTTACGTAGAAATTTTGATAGTTTTCCGGATAAATGCGGAAATGTGAGTGGTGAGCAAGGAGAACGATTCCATTAGGATATCAAAACAATGTAAGACCGCTACCAGAGACGGTGAGACAAACAAATGGTGGCTTACAACTTCTGGTGTATCAATAGGTATTTAAATAACATTGAACATGACAAACAATTAAGAAAGAGAAAAATTTTATCAAAGTTCTTTTGCAAATGATTTTATTTTTGCTGTTTGAGGAAATACTTGTTAGTCTTGGTATATTAAATTTAAAGACTTAGGGTCTGATAATAATTGCAAAAAGAGTATTTCTCAATAAGCAGACCAATATTTGCCGGTTAAGATACGAATAGAGAAGTTTCTCCGATTTTACTTTAAGAAATATTGTTATCGGTCATTATCATATATACAGGAAACAAATAAAAAATGCCTTTTTCCAAAAAATGAAACATTTCTATACAGCAAAAACGGTATCTAACCCAGAACAAGTGAGGTTATATAACATACTCGTATATAGATGCATGCAGAAACATATTCAACACAATAAAGACGAGCGGACACAGTTCTTTAGAAAAAATATACCTCTCACTTAATTCGAAAGGGTTACGGAAGGTTTTACTGTGAGAAGTAAGCTGGAGACTGAGCAGAACTGCAACATATTGACCCCCGCCAACTCTTCTGGCTACAGCAGTATTTCTTTCCCGTTCTCCTGAGCTGCTCAACCGGGGGACTGGTGGCCCAGCCTCTGCTTGGACATGCTTCTCATTCCAGCATCTTCTCTCCAACTGGTCTGAACTTCCTGTCGCCGGGGTTATATAATAATTTGACATCCACTTACTTCTTGCGAGCGTCACTATTCGCACTCAATTCAACCCTTCGACAGTCAAGGTTGTCTCCTGAGATCTTCGACCGGATGCACCTGTTATTTACACAGGTGTATTTCTTCTTTTGACAGCTTGGCCGGGGTCAATATGTTACAGTTATTTTCAGTTTCAGTGCCTTCAAAAAACGAAAATAAGATACTTGGTGCCTTGAAACCATTTTATTTATTTATTTATTTTTTTTATTTTATTTTATTTTATTTTTGATGACCAGTATTATTCGCCCTCTGAGAGACATGTGCAGAAACCTAGTTTGTTCGCCAGTGCGTTACTCAAGTAGTGTGTCTTGCTAATGAATAGCTTGGCGGAGACCATCCCTCTCCAAACCGACTACTGTTTTGAATTAAGAGTCTTATTTTCTTGAATAATTGCCATACCAAGTTTAAGGAGCTCAGTCTGCCCAACGACTTACCCATAGCTGGAGGAATAATTGCTGGATTTATATCCATCAAGGGTTGTTAGTATTATATAAAATGCAAACGGCCTCATTCTGAATTTGAACTCAGGTAGCTGATTCCACTTCCTACGAAAATAACTGTTGCGACATAAGTGCTTCAAAAGTATACAAAGCAAATAAAATTGTCTGTCTTTTTTTTAATCTCTTCGTATTTGGCTTACCGTTTCTCATCCAGAAAGTGCTGTAGAGTTATATAACTGATAATTCGAAGGGGTAAGGCTGGAAGAGATGTAAGTAAGTAAAGTTGGTGACCGTAGTCAAAGGCGACCAGAAGGCTCCCTTTTCAAAAGCTACTACACCGAGGTGTAGGGGAGGGCGCTACTCCTTTCCCTGGGTTGCTCCACTTTACCCTTGATTACGTACCATATATTGCTGAGTGTTAAGCAAGAACCAGATTTCCCGGATCATTGGCGAACACTCTACCCACTGGGCCAATGAACCGGTGTTTGATGGATAAAATATTCCTCTTTCAGATCCAAAAGCTTAGCTTGAGTTCATTTTGGAAAGTACGATGTTTCATTTTTTTTTTTTTTTCATTTTTGGCAAACAGCGTGATGTAGTCTATGTACAGTAAGTGATTAATATTTTCTTGCGATTTAGAAATTTTTTTTTAGCCCTGTGTGTCTTTTCTAAGTATGTGTCTGAGTGGCATCATTGCTAAATAAAATAGTAATGTCGCAAGCACATCTTCTTTGAAGACACCTCTCTGGATTTCCATCTCAGCTAAAGATTTTCTTCCAGCTGTTGATTCCGTTTTCCAATTCTTTCATGGCATTCATGATGAACTCCATGTCTTTGTCGGCTATTTTATACATTTTGAGACTTTCAGTTATCCAACTTTGTTGAACCATACGGTTGGCCTTTTTGTTGTCAACCTACGCCGTGGCTATGGTTTTTTCTCCTAGTTTTTCTCTCCTTGATGATGTGCTGATCAATAAACAGATTACCTGTTTCTCTTTTCCCCTTTCGGCATCCTTTTGCAAAATTTTCCCACCAGTTTTATCAGGTGGTTTTTCATAGGCGTCTGATTTTCAACAAGTCTTCTCTATTATTATCATTCCTTTAGAGTTTTTCATATCAGCGTAAGCTGATGGTCTTTCACTGGAGTTGAGTGACAGCAAGTTTCATCAAGTCTCCAGGAATCTTCTTAGTATTCTTGCCATTTTCAAGAATGCTGTAGTTTGGTTGGTGTCCACTCGTCCGCCAATTGCCAAGTCCTCCGGTCCATTTAATAGTCCTTTCGTTACTGTACCGAATGCGCCAATCATGATTTGTATAATCATCACCTTCATTTTCAATAGCTTTTTTTAATTCCCAAGGTCGAGGTACTTATTTTTCTTTTCACATTCTTTCAGTTTTATTCTGTGATTAGCTGGTACGGCAAAGTGTACAATTTAGCAGGTTCTCTTATTATTTTTATTATTATTATTAGTAGTAGTAGTAGAGGTAGTAGTAGTAGTAGCAGTAATAGTAGTAGTAGTCATTTCTACTTCTCGAGCTATGAGTAAAATTGTTGGCGGAATCGGCCATTTGATTTTGGTAGGGCAGCCAGTCTTTAATTATGAAAAAAAATCTGAGTCCAAAAGTTGAAGAATGCTATTCTAATAAATTGTTGCAAAACTGTGCACCATTCTTGTCCTCATTTCATTCAAAATGTAAGGCTGGTTTGATACAAGACTTAATCACTATAAACAAATCACCTTTTTAAACAGACAACCAGTCCAATTTTTATTAGAGCTACTGGGCTGTAATACACAATTCCAGGCGTGAGAATTCATTATCATTACTTTACTCTCGGTTAGTTTTTCACATGTGTTGAAGCTGGTAGTATTCACTAAAGTCCAAATGGCAGCAAATCACTGCTTTTCCCCGAGATTCGTCTCGGTGTTCTGGCTAATTTTTGCAACGCTATGGTCGGGTTGAATTCAATTCTTTCTTAGATTTTTACTTTTCTTTGTATTCTCCATTTTTGTTGATATACAATCGTTGATTTTATATTAGGCCATTCCATAATAAAGTCTATATATACAAATGAAAATACCTGTATGCCATTGTAAGTTTTTCTTTGTATTCCCCATTTTTGTTGATATACAATTGTTGATTTTATATTAGGCCATTCCATAATAAAGTCTATATATACAAATGAAAATACCTGTATGCCATTGTAAGTTTTTCCTTTAAAATTTGTATTACGACAATTACTTGTAAAATATCATTAATGCAGCTGATAAAGGCTTAATTAAGTTTGAAAAGATTTTTTTTTAATTAATTTTTAGTTTGATGTTAAAACTTTGATAAATACTAATAAATGCGCGTGGTGTAATGGTTATCGTCGCAGGAAATGAACACGGTGACACGAGTTCAAATCCTGGACTAATACCCTTGGGAAGGGTATGAATCCAATTATTCTCCCTCCAGCTATGGGTAAATAGTAGGGCAGACTATGTTCTTCAGCCTTGGTGAGGCAACTAGTCTAGGAGAAGGAAAACTCTGAATTCAAACCTGTTAAACTCCGCTTAAAAAATTGACCTTGTGTCATATCCTGCCCGAGCAGAGGGGTTGGGTAAATAGGATCGCTCTTTGCAGGTCCTCTCGACAGTATATCATGTCCGCACAGAGCTGATGTATCTAAGTCCTTGCTGGTCGGTTAATACTGACGCGTCAATGTGTAGGAGTCCATAAAACTCTTATTAATTAGTCCTTCCTTCCCCGGAAGTGCTCTTGTTCGTCTTAATAAGATGGTTTGGTGATGCAACTAGTCTAGGAGAAGGAAATCTCTGAATTCAAACCTGTTAAACTCCGCTTAAAAAATTGACCTTGTGTCATATCCTATCCGAGCGGAGGGGTTGGTAAATATGATAAATACTAATATATCTAATTATATATAATCTCCGCCAATTTTATCACTCGCACTTCATCCATTGCACAAGAAATTATTTTATTGCGTAACAAAGATTTTCTGCGAATTTCTATTATTTCAAGAATCATTAAAAGTCCTGTTTCTATCTATTTTAAGTGTCTGAAAATAAGAGTAGCTTGTCAAATGCTTAGAATCGACTCGTCATCGTCTTAATGTGATGTCACATCATTTTAGATACACGAGTAATTTTTCTTTAATTCCATAAAAATCTTTACTGGCACATATCAATTGATTGAAAAGTCAGAGAAGATGGACCTTTTACAGATAATTTTAGTCTGATCACGTTCTGTCATTGACTAGGCAGTATTAATTTTCTGTTATTCCTTTCGAGACAGTTAAAAACAACTGATATTGAAAAGGGATCTATCAGAAGAGATATTGTCTCTAACGTTGATAAACAGCCCTTTTTTTCGCAAATCTAAAGATGCTTTAAATGTTTTCTGCAAAAACCTGGCATTTGCAGCATTTCCATTTGAAAATTATGTGTCTATCATCTAAATGTTTGTGTAGTGATATTTATTATATTTAAAAGAAAGGCTAGTAATTCATTTTGCTATTATAATTATTTTTTCTTTTATTATACCGTGTATGACAGAAAAATCTCTTAGGATTGGAACGTAAATAAAAGAAAAGCAACATAGATCCTATTCAAAATTTAATGTACATACAAGAAAGAACGATATTTACAATTTTGTTTTGCTTATCTTAGTCACTTTGTTTTAAAGATGATACATGCTTGCCGTCTTGAGTTATACACTCGTGAAGCCTCAGGAGATATCATTTATCAATCATCAGCGGCAAAAGTTTAAAGACTCGAGCCTTCAGTTCCCTTGAAGGAAGCAATTCAAAGGAGCTCGATCGGATGAGCAAACTGGCATCGGGATGTCACCTCATAGTGAGATGGTACGACCAGGAAAATAAGTTCCAATTAAAAACGCATGATATTTACCGTTCCACGCCATGATAACCGGTTGGTGGCGTGGAATACGCCAACTTCATCTGTGCAATTGGAGAAGAGCCCCATTCCTAATGAATGATATGGGTATGACACTGAACCGCATTTGATCGCGAAGCTCCAGTCTAAGAGCTTTGGGGAACGTCGAATACTCATTTATCGCCATTACTGACCTATATTGTTTGTATCTGTTCCGGTCCCATCAAAGAGTCAAATCAAACTGTTCAATAATACAATAAGGATTATTATTAGTTATTTGAAATCATATGTAATATATATTACATAGGAATATTTGTTGAATAGAATAACTAATGCTTGATAGCAATACTTGAAAGTATGTGAAGTCATGTAAAATTTTTGAAACCATGAGCAAAAAAAAAACAAAAACAAAAACAAAAAAAACGAGCTTTAAAACTCTCTTAAATACAGCTACCTACAAACTATTTGCTTACAAACGCTCACGTGGATGATAAACGCTCACTTGTAGATATTTGTAGATGTCCTTATTGAGCACCCTGACGAAGGAATTAATAACTGCCACACTCGTAATACTAAAAGCTCTTCTAACGAATTGAGCACCCTAGTATCCGATTGCGTAAAATGTAAAACAAACGAAAGTTAATACAGAATACATTAGATTCCCAAGTTGATGCGGTAAGTTATCGGTCTAACGTAACTTTAGGCGGGTTTCTATGCCAGCTTGTAGCGTCCAGCGTGTCTAAACACACTGACGAGCTGTGATACAATGAAACACTATGCCTGTGGATGAAAATATATAATATTATATATAATATTATATGATATGCGTGTGGATGACAATATATAATATTATATATAATATTATATAATATGCCTGTGGATGACAATATATAATATTATATATAATATTAATATTATATATAAAATATATATTAATATAAATTAATATATTAATTATATTATATATAATATTATACATAATATAATATTAATATTAATTAATTATATTATATATAATTATTATTAATTAATATTAATTAATTATATTATATATTATCAATTAATATTAATTATATTATATATAACATTATATATAATATATTATTAATATTAATTAATATATTAATTATATATAATATTAATATTATATATAATATAATATTAATATTATATATAATATAATATGCCTGTGGATGACAATATATAATATTACATAATATGAAACACTATGCCTGTGGATGACAATATATAATATTATATATCATATTATATTATATGCGTGTGGATGACAATATACAATGTTATATATAATATTATATATATATATATATATATATATATATATATATATATATATATATATATATATATATATATATATATATAATATGGCATTTGATAACCAACAAGGGACAATATGCCTTTAAACATCGTTTAGTCATGTTAGCATCGAGATGATATACCTCCTACCTGCTCTCTGCTATTAGCACTATCACCGACTGAAAAGTTTTCCGTGATTTTTAATCGCGTAGACCTTTTATTCAGAATCTTTACAAGGCAAAGTTAAACATGTAATACAGAACTCTGTGTGTTTTATTTTTTCTCTTTCTTTTCAGGAATAGTCCATGAAAAGTTGAATATTCTTAAACGTAATTCTTATGGATAAGATGCGCTTGAAGCTCTGTATCATCAACGAGTTAAAAGAAAGGTTCATCATTGACAGAAATGGAAAAGAATATCAGGATTAAAAGAAATAAAGCCTCCGATAACAGGAAATGCTAGCATGAGCCTTTTCAGTCTCGTCTAAAAGAATCATATCCACCGATGATAATCGAGAATCAATCTTTTCTAAACTTAATTGGAGATAATGCAAGGAATTACACATCCTAATAAAACCCATAAATCAGAGAACTGATATACGTTTATCATTAAAGAATAGATACCCTACCGAATAATCTTAGGAAAGAATTGTCATCCACGATGAAGACTAAATCTATAATAATTAAACGTTTACGAAACCAAGATTGCGTTTTGAGAAGTTTGTTTGGAAATAAAATCTATTATAAAATGTTGATCTTTAATGAATTAGTCAATGAAATGATCAGCGAACACAATGGATCTAAATCCAATTGAAAATCTACAGTAGAAGTTGTTGTTTTTTTTTTTCTAAATAGTCTATAAGAAAACACCATCTACTAAGGAAGATCTACTAACTGCTATTCGGGGAAGTTAAAATCACTTTGACGATAGAAATTGCTTTGCATTGATGAAATTCATCCTTGAAAAAATTAAGATAATGTATTACTTCTCAGTTTTTGTCCCTGAATTTCATAATCCTCTCAATATTGGGTCCTTCTGCAGAGATGCAGTTGGTGTATTCTACAGCACCGGCAGACTTAGGTTTAAGTAGGAATAATTGTTTGTAACCAAAAAATGTTGGTAGATTAGTCTTGAATCTTGAAATTATATAACTGTATGCTAAGAATTGATTTCTGGCAAATAAAAAGAGAGATTTAAAAAATGTAATGGAACATGATAGAAGATATTAATACTTGAAACCATCGAAATAGTGTGCAAACAAATTAAATTCCTAAATTATTACTATTATCAATGCTCGAAACCATTTATCTAGATGCAAATGAATGATTAACATTTAATAGAATTATTAGAGTTAGAAATACTTTAATTCATTGACTGTTTGTCAACAACTGATTAATATTAAACAATCTATTCACCTATATATATATCAAATATAATCGTTAGCGTAAGAGTGTAATAAGTGAACCCATTCAGCTGCACAAAAAATCATTTGGGGAGACTTATTAGTGCTGGATAGCAATACTTTAAACTCTGTGCAAATTAATGAGTTCTAACTCGGATAAGAATAATGATTCCTACAAATTATTCGCTTACAAATCATTATCTATCTATCTATCTATCTATCTATCTATCTAAAAGAGGAGTCGGCATTCAAGGTTTGCTTGTCGTGAAACTTAATAGTCAAGCAAAAAATTAATGGCATACCTAGCGAATAGTCCAGATCAAAATTCAAATGAAAATTTTTGGTGAAATTTGTTTTAAATAGCCCATGAGAAAGTTTTATTCACCAAGGAAATCTATTAACTGCGATTCGAGAAAGTTGGAACCAATTTGTTAAAGAATTTAAAATTAGTGAAATTCATGAAAATTAGTGAAATTTATGTAAATTAGTAAAATTTATGAAAATTAGTGAAAATTTATGAAAATTAGTGAAATTCATGCCAGGAATGATTAAGGTTGTTACAATAGCTCGAAGGCGGGTAACTAAGTACTACTTCAGTTTTTTTTTGTTCAATGAATTCCATATATTTTCT